>CM073769.1:72425079-72603536 GCA_037158775.1 Hetaerina titia
ATGAATCGCATCTACTAAATCTACTTACGTGCAGAAGATCGATCAATGAGCCATGGGTTCGCAGAGAAAGGAAGCCGCTATCGAAGACAACCCCAAGACATCAATGTCCTCTAGTTCCCGGCCATTTAATAAAAAAATTTGGGGTGTTGGCAAGAACGAAGGAAATAAGCAAGAGATCGTTAAAGTTAGATGTGTATAAGGCATGAGAACGAAGAGCGATGACGACAAAAACGCTGCCACGGTTTTATAGGCGCCGCCCGATACAGTCGCATACCCATCGGTAATTAGACAGTGATGTTTAGTGTAAGGAAGAAACACTAGAACTTTTGGAAGCAACTTAAAGAACACAGAGTAAAAAGCTAAGTGGGATCATTTAGAGGCAACTTTAGATGGGGCCAGACTGAGAGAAAGAGGTGGGTGGAAGTCATAGAGGAGGTTGAAGCAGTAACCACCATCACCGTAAAATACTACACTCAAAACAGGACCCAGTGGCCAAGTAATTCTCCTCCTTCTCACCCAGAGCCCTGCAGCAAGCATCCCATCTCCTCCTTTCGGGAAGACTCCCAATGTTTATATACACGTATTTCTTCTATTGATTGCCACCTCGGTGGTTTTTATCCCCTCTCTTTCTCATGCTCATCTCACGAGAGAGCCTCTTCACTTCGGCAAAGATCGGTCTACGCTTTGGGCACGCAATAGTTTTTAACTCTTCTCTTCCTCCGAGCGTTCACAATGCAAAAGCTTCCACAGCACTCCTTCTACGCTAAACGATACGCCATACCTACTTTCAATACGAAATAATCACTAAACACACCCACCTCCCCAAAAACCTCACGTAAATATTCAAATTCAACTTACAGCCGCCGTAATGGGTACGCATTTACTTTCACGCAGGGGAGAAAATTGAAAACAAATGCCCCCTAGGGAAAGTTTACCGTTCTCCCCGCCCCTTTCTCATTTTCTTTTAACTCGAAGGCCACCGAGTTCTAAGTTTCCTTTGAATAATGCTGTCTTTATCTCGTCGGCTTCACTAGGCTACATTTTCTCATCAACTCTTTTTACGACGCCGGGCAAGGGAGTGTGCGTGTGTGTGAGGGAGTGAGAGAGAGAGACGGGGAGGGTGAGAGTCGGTAAGGAACCACGAGGAACGATGGGGAAGGGGAAAAAGGGAGCTTTTAGAGAGGTGTGAGTAAAGTTATTTATCGCAAAGCATTAGTGTGCCTCCATTGGGTTAAGTGGAGGGTCTAATGAAAGAATGGAGCGGAGTGGAATTTGTATGAGTCCCTTGCGGGGGGAGGATGAGAGGTGCGGGGGAGAGAGGGTCGTGAGACAAGACGGCGACGGGGGATTGAGGGATGAGCGGGGAGGAGAACGGTTGGACCCGGAGGAGAGAAAGGCGTTTGAGGGTGACGAGAGGAAGGGAACTTGGACCACGGAACGATGTCTAAGTTTTGTATTCTACAGCGATGACCCGGCTGATGAAGTCACTGAGACACCAAGGTCGTGTGGGTTGGGACGTGGGAGCTGGGGGGTGCGGTATGTGTAGCGGGAAAAATGAAGAGGCGACTATCTCCTTCCCATCGCCATCAAGGGTGAGGCACGATATGGAGAAGCTTTCGGGGAAAATTTCAAAAGGTTCATTTCGCTAAATGAGCGGTTTAGATTCGGAGATGTGAGTAAAAAGAAGGCATTTTCGCTGTGAATCTGAGAAAATCTTTGAAAGAATGAGATGAAAACAATCTCAGTGAGTCAAGTGAAAATTAAAACGGAATTCACGACTGAGGTGTCTACTTTATTCTCAAGGTTAAGTGTGCATGTGCAACAACCGGAGAGAATGCTGACACTGCCAGATGTAAAATTGTTGTATTAGCATACCGATGAATGCTAGTAAATGACGTTCCAACCCTTGGCACTTATTTCAGTGAGTGAAAAGGGTGGTGTTGGTAGAGTGCTCATCCTTGGGTGAAATCAGTTTAAGTGAAAAAGGGTTGAATGACCGTATCCGCGATTAGTTGAACTGTGGTGATTATGGGAGGGGCACAGACCATCTTGGGAGGAGAAGAAAGATGTTGTGATGACTAAGACAGTAGAAGAAGGCAGTCGGGTCCTCGTGACGAGAAAAAAGACGCTTGGGCTGGGCGCCATCTGGCAGTGCATATTTGTGATTTTCTGAATTTCACATAACTTTAAATTAAAACTCCCTTACTTCTCTAATTGTCAATCTACTTTTATCTAAGCTAGTAACCAATGCTTTCATCACTCCCCTGTTTACCCATGAGGTAGCCGCTCGACTCTTTGGGAATCTCTTACTGTCGCTAATATATCTCTCGAAGAGAAAGGGATATCACAAAATGGTGGACTTTTTTTTATTTTACATAAACTAATAAAAATTAAGGTCTCCAGTTAACTCTGAAACAATAAATGAATACTTTTATAAGCGTGCTAGGTACAATAAAGTGATTTAGTTAAACGAGAGCATATGCTTTCTTTATTTTCCTCTCTCCGCTTAAATTTCAAAAATCGCGGTAGCAAAAACCAATGGAAGAAAGGGAAATAAAATAAATGTAATGTTACACAGAAATTCGTGAAATTTTATATTATATTCTCTCCTAACACATACTATAATCAGGGCAAGGGGGTGTGTGGGCGGTACACATTTTTAAAAATGCGGGGACCTTAATGGAGATGAGAGATGAGGGGAATTGCGGTGTAGAAAATGGAAATAAGAGTTAAATCCTGGTGAGTATCATGGGCAGAGATGGGTCGAGATTGATAACAGTAACAATCCCGAATTTCATAAATTAGAAAGCGGTAGTACGTACCAAAGCAGAGAGGCAACATTTTTAGCGATAAAGGTTTCTACAAGGAAAAACACACTTGAAATAAGTAAATGGTGTCAGGATCAATAAGCACACTATGTGCGTCCTTAAAGAAGCTAGAAGAGTCGGAATGGAGCAATATTTGTGCTTTGAAGAAGAGAAGAGGGGGAGGAGGTAATGGGACCGGATGATGAGAGGGCTAGACTAGGAACATAGACATGGTAGGCGTGGGTAAACTGTGGTTAAAGCGGCGGTTAAATGGCGCTGAAAAATATAAAATCCAAAATGAGTCAGTGACATGGCACCCAGACGAGTAGGTTTGATATGATCGTAAATGCAAGCCTGGCGAATATGAGGGAAGGTAGAGTATAGATTTTAACTTGCCGGGGGAAATGAGGTGAAAAATGGGAACAGATAAAATGAATGTGAAATAATAATAGCAGAAGTCAGGAGTGCCCCGTAGGTACTCCCCAAGCGTGAGTGATGGTAACGTCAGGCTATCTGGTACACCGACGGTTCCTATGTTCCCACCGTCGCCCCACTGTGGTAGACTCAGGGTGAGTAAAATGGACTATTTTTCTCTCTCTTACGTTATTGTCATGTGCCATGAAATTCCATAGCGTTAGTGCAAATGAAAATCTTCCATCATAGAAAACGCAGTGTAATGAACTATTTTTTAAAATCTGAGTATGTTCTTTCGAATGGAAGATCGAAGGAGAATCCATCTCATTGTTAAGGTATTAAGCGATCGAGTCTTTTGAAAAATAGTCCAAGCTTTGCCAGATCAAGAAATAATAACAAAATAGCAGAGATTGATTTTCCGGAAAAAAAAATTCAATGATTCCCTTCTCACTTACGCGGATTTATACGTCAAAGAGAAGAACAACACTAACACATGGAGGAATAATTTTTTGAGACAAACACTTCTTTGCTAAGTTATTTACGATCGATGTTAAACACGCCTCTGCCGTGTTTAGAAAGTAGCTGTCATGGTGGATGTCGTTCTCTTCGTTGTACCAGCGTCGCTGTTAGTCGTTATCTTCCGGGTGCACCTCTACTTGTGCGAGCATTAATGAACTATACTGATAAATAAGCGATGCATAAGAAAGGGGAAGTGTAAAAAAAATGAAGACGCTTTGGCCTTCCCTAGACCCGGGAGACGAGGGAAATAGCGATTCGTGCGTGGGAGGAGGAGTACGGAATAAAGTTAAGCGGTTCATTGTTCCCTCGCCCTTCCCGCGTTGCGTCAAACGCCCTTCCCCTTCCCCCAGCCTCTCCTCTCCTCCTTCCCCTCCTCCGCCGGAGTTCCGTGCCTTCATTTTATATCCCCTTCATCTCTCCGCAATTCCCTCCTCCGCTAGCCCCCTTCCTTCGCTCCAGTGCCCTCCTCCGCACATCAGGAGGTCCCTCCACCCTCTTCTACTTTCTTCCCTTTTTCATGGAAATGGCCCGTGCAAGGAGCGCACGGGAACGTTATTCTCCCTTCTCTCGAGAGTGTATGTGTGCTTGTATCATCCATTTTTTTCCGCTGCGTGTCTCCTTTGGTTTCCCCCACCCCCCCACCCTCGGTGAAGGGTTCTTTCGGCGGCTGTTTATACCCCTTACATTGTGAATGGAAATACACACATACATGCACACGGCCGAAACTGTCGCATAAAGTTGTTGTGCACATAGGGTACTACCACCACTGTTGCTATCTTACATACCAGTATAAACGACGATCCGTGCCGTTTGAGGGCCTTAAAGGATACCCGCGGAATGATATTTTCGTCGAACGAGGATTTTCGAACACGAATAATCTTTCTGGAAATATGGAGGAATTTTCTTTCTTATATTTCCCTAGCTATTTCGTCCTTTTATTCTCCGAGTCTAAGGCTATTCATTTATTCACGGGGTTATATGGTGAATGGCTCATATTTATTTGAATGCTCGAGTGGGTTGAAATGGCGTAGTCCACGTTGATGTAATGAGGAAGCAAAGCCGTACTTACCTTAGTAATCGTGTTCAGCTATGCACTGTGGTTTGCGTTTATCAAATGACAACCAATTCTATCAGTGGCATAGGGCACCATTTTCTCCTTTTATTGATATTAAGTCTGGTAGTTCTTGACATTATTGGTGATTACATTACATGCATGGTGGTATGGATGCTATTATCAAATTTATCGTGGCAGGTACTTTCACTTAAGTTATATCAAGTTTGAACGTATCGGCTTATTACTTAATGTATTCATTTGACACTCATGTTACATGGTAATGATACAATTCGTAAGTTTTGACTGCGTTCCTTGCGATAAAAACCAAGAGGTAAATTTTAAGGAGTAATTAATTCACTAGCGCTGATCATCCGGCATAATAGTGTTCTGCTTAGGATAAACCCCTATGGTGCATCGTACAAAATCAAAATCTCTACTTATCTAGATTATCAGAACGTATTTATTAACTTGACTAATGTAAGGTGTTAAACAAATTTGAAATTCAGGAAATTGGAAATTCTTTTCCCTTAATTAGCGGTAGAAACTTCGAATAGCACTCGGAAAACATCTTTCCTCGTGGACATGATAAAGATGTGTTATAATTTATGAAAAAGGAACATGTCTACTCTTTGAGTTATATTACACATGAGAGGATGTTTAATCCATGATACCAATAATGTAATAGTGGCAATAAGGCATAAACTCTAAATATTTATATAATTATAACATGAAACCTTTCAGTAATAAACCGGACTCTGAAAATTTACACAGTAAATATGAATAAATATATATTGTATATATATATATACTCTTATAGTATATATATATACTCTTATAATAAAAAAATATATGTACTCTTATATTATATATATATATATTTTATTATATAAATGTAATACTTAGTAATTACATATACATATACATACATAGTATACACGCTATATATACTTGTATAAACAAGTCTACAGCATATAGGCAGGGATAATGGGAAAATGTAATGTTCCTAATACTTATATTGACGTACGTTAGATGGTCATCATGCAATTTAAAATAATAGTACCTATATTTAGAAATGTTAATAGAACTTAAGATCCCATTTAGTTGACGCAGACGATTGATGCACATCATATTTTTTTACGAAACTTAAACTATCAGGTAAACACATAGATTGTGTCTGTCTTTGCCTATTTGAATCTGTACTGCCGTTTATTCCAATCAACTGTGTTGGAGAACCTGGGAAACCAACTGCTAAAAAATTCTAACCTCTCAAGAAACGCTAAAATGTTATAGTGAGTGCACGGTTGATTTTCCTTCCTCGAAAACCGTATACGATTTCTTCCCAGAATATCGACCTACATGAATATATTTAACATTTTTTTACGATTTCGCCATGAGAATAATGGAAATACCGGGCCGCGGAAAATCGAATTAAGCCTACCGCAAAATAAAAAGAAAAGAGAATAAGCATATATCGGTCGGAACTGATTGATGGCACCAATGCGAAAAATATCAACGGTATTTTTTGACGCCTATCTTTCATTTTTATTCAAATAATCCCTCGAGGATACATGGGGGATAAACCGTATGATTTTTTACATTTTTTTTCACCGCGCGAACCGCAATCCCACCCTCACCCTCCAACACCACCTCACTGTTTCCCCCTCCTCCTGCCATCACTTCCCTCCGTTGGAAACCGAGAGGAAAAATAACAAAATTATTTATTTTAGGCGCATAGAAATCCAAATCTCATCCCCTCATCTTGCGTCCCCGGAATTCACACTCTTCCAGCGTCACAAACCTACCTATCCCCTCTCACTCAACCCCCAGGTAGCGATGGGAGATACAAATGTGCCCCATGTTCACACTCAACTCCTTCCTACCCAAGACTTCACTCCGACCACCCTCACCAACACGGACGGAGAAAATTTGCGATAAAATCCAACCTCTCCCACTCGTCTCTCTTCAGCACTACTTACATATATATTCCCCTCTCCTACACTCCAACACGGGAGAATCACGGTCCTCCGCCGAAGAGCAGAGGGTGTGATCACGCAGACAAAACAAAGGGGGATGGAGGGGGGTTGCTATGGAGACGAATCCGTGAGAGGGAGTTGAGAATGGCAAGTTGGGCGACATTGAGAGAGAGGTGGCGTGAGGGGAAAGCAGTTCCGAGAATATAGGTGAGGAGGTAGTAACATCGCGCGGAGAGAGACAGAGAGAGTCGTTGGAGAGGACGGGAGGAAGGCGCAGGACGGCGAGCGCGGGTGTCAGCCTGGCATCTCCCACCCTTACCGAGGCGTTGAAGAGAGATCCATGTCGACGAAAAAGATTCCGAAACGTGTCGGGAGGAATGGAATAAATATAGAGAGGGGGGAGGCTCGTTTCGGGATCGGCGAGATGTAGGATAAATAAAACCGCAGGAGCCAACGAACGCGAGAACGGGCCGGGTAATGGAATGGATGGAGTTTACGTTGGGCGTGAGAGAGGGGACTGGAGTTGGGAAGAAGGGCATCGGGCATGGGAAGGGGGCGTGGCGGTTGAGCAGGGTCGTGGCGTGGGATGCCGGTGCTTGCTCCGTGTAGAGGGGGGAGGTGTTGGAAGAGAAGGCAGCGAATACTCAGGAAAAGAATCGGCAGAAGAGGGATGGCGCGTTGGAAAGAGATAGGGAGCGAAGTGGGACGAAGGAGGAGGTTAGCAGCAGCAGGAGGCGGGACGGTGGATGTAGGTTTGAGCAGGGGCTTCGGCGCCGAAAATGGAATCGCTGAGTAGGATCCGGGGTCTTGTATCCTTAGGGTAAAATTTTAGCAAGCAGAACTTCCTCTCCTTATTCTTCTTCTCCTCCTCCTTCTTCTACCTATTGCTATTTATGGACAACAAATGACGGAACCGAAACGATGCATGAGAGTTGCGAAAACATAGATCTACGTGTAAATGTTACCTCCGAGAAATTGGGGCGGCGGCGTGAAGGAAATCAAAAAGGTAAACTATTTACAATTTCAGGAGCGAAAATGGGTTAGTTTGAATATGCTGTTGTGTTCTTCATCTGTTACAGTGGTTTTAGTTCTTCGATCAAAATGAATTTCCACGCGTTCAAGTGAACGGCTGTGACTCAGAACTGTTGGAATGAAAAGGTGTTTCTTGTGAGTTTTGTGTTATCTAATGTGTGGATCGTATATATGGAGCGTAACAAAACCCCAATAAATCATTACTAATATTCAAACTTGCACTTGCATATCATTCATTAAGGAGTCTAGGGAATAAAATAATTTTGCAATGATCATGGTACAAGTGACTCGTAAAAGTGTATGTTTCGCTAACGTAATTTGGTTTTTATGAAATTTTTATTTTATTACATTCGTCCATAATTTATTTCTTATCATTAAACATATCCGCAGCAGTATTTAGTTGTAAGTTATTATGAATAAAATGGAAAAGGGATTCTTATTTAATTTTTAAGTCATGTCAAGTCGTTTGATGGCCGTTTAATGACGTCTTATCTTCTTAAATTTATGAGGGATGGAACTAAGTCATATTATTCTCGAAAACTTCCCTAAATGGTAGTTTCAGAAACAAAATGTTTGTGAAGATCTTGAATGGCATATTTACTTTCATCAAATCATCAACGAGTTTTCTAGCAAATTGAAAATTCTCAAGAGTTTTATAAATCTATTCTACCCTTATTAATTTGATAATTTCCGCAAAATTATGTAAGGATAAGAGCCTTATATTATTATAGATATCGTCAGTAACTGCCAAGCTAAAGAATGATTTGCTATCCCACTGATTCTTCCATGCAATAATATTCTTAAGAGACTACAGAGCTAAATCCAAAGGTTCTGCCTTTTATTCGTTCAAATATTTTCACAGGACCTTTTCTCCGTCCTTCTACTTACCCTAGGACTTCTTCTTATATGATCAACTTTATATTTCCTCCAGCAGGTTTTTGATTGCTTTAAACGTTTCTTGTCTATATATGTACATTCATAAAAGAATTTATACCACACTACCATTGTAAAAAAATTGATAAATACTTACAGAATTACTAACCTTACATTTGAAATTATTATTTATTCTTTTATCGGTTATCTATTATAGTAGAATTTACTCTACAATTCTGTTTTAGACATAAATGCTCTTCTCTTTTTCTTTCTCCTTAACAGTAAACCATACGAAAACTTCAACTAACAATGAAATTTTGATTTTGAAAAATGGGATGTAATGCTTGCCTATCAGTATTTCACAGAAATAGAATCAAGCAGTAAATTAAAAGCTTTAAAAGGAATGCAAACAAAGATCACTTATGACATTCCTCATTACTTCTTACCAAAATCTTGACTGATATAAACTCTTTCATAATTTATTCATACCAATATCTGTCACATTTTATGCATCACTCAATTCGTCGTTGAGAAACGTTTTCATCGTATTACATTATTAATCAGCAATTTTAAGACATACTCGAAATCATTTTTTTTACACGATGAGTAATTCATTACCTCTCATTGACTACATATTTATATATGTTATTTTACGTAATAAATTAAACCCAGCAAGAAAATGATGAACTTGATGATTTAAAATTCAGTCATTAGGAAATATGTGGCCCTTAAACGAAAAATTTGATAACATAATTCCAGATTTTGAAAGATCGTAGAACAATAAAGACGTCTGTAGCCTAAGTACGATTTGAAATTTTTGTTTCAAAATATTCATTACTTCCATTTACTAGTCACTCTTTGGACGAATTACTCCGGCAAAGCGAAAAATATTCAGTACCGTTAGGTGCTTTCATTGAAATAAGAAACAACAAATTATTTGCGTTTCAAGAAACAAACTAATAGATTGCAGTACCGATTACTCATCTATTGAAAGCCGAATCCCCGGGGTAGATGAGGAATAAGTTGTATTATCTCTTGATTGATAACTGATGTGTGCAGATATTGCAGACGTCGCCAAGAGGTTCGTAAGGAGGCCAAAAAAGGAAGGGGGGAGGGTAGTGACAGGAGGTCCAAATGGTGAGGCCGAGGGATTATGGATAAGAAAAGGTTGAGTAGCGGGAGAGGAAGAATGGCGTAAAGAGGCAGTGGAGGATTTTTGGAAGGGAGGAGGTTGGTTGTGTATGCGTGCTGTGGGGGTGGAGAGGCGGATCGCAAGAGGCGTAGAAGGGAAAGGATTTTGAGTTTTCTGAGAGTTTGAGATGCGGAATGAAAAGAGCCGGTCTGTGACGGGTTGGGGAGGGGGAGGAATGGGCAGGATGATCGGAGGGATGTCGGCCGGGCACGGGGTTGGGGGAGGGTGATGCTGCAGAGAGGAGTATAGGGGGTCGTACGAGAGGGTTGGTTGGACGAAATGGAGACGGGAGCGTCTGTGCCCTGCCGCAGCCTTCGGGGAACAGCCGAAAGGTTGGGGTCCGGATTCCGGCAAGGCACAAACCTCCCTCCCATCTGCACGCCAACCCTCCCGTCCTGCCCAGCCACCTCCCTCGGCAACTCCATCCACCTAAGTCGGTCCCCCCCTCTTTCCTCTTCAATCCCTCCCTCTCTCCCCTTTCCGCAGCAGGCATCCTCGTCCAATCCCTGTGGGATTCAGAGAAGAATACAAAGATCGAGAGGAGGATGACGGAGATGAAGATGTTCCGTTCGCTCCCCCACCCTCCGCCATAACCCTCCTTCCCAGCCCTTTTCCTTTTTCTTTCTCCACTCTCCATGCCCTCTTGTCGTCTCTCCTCTAGGCTTCACTCTTTCCTCCCACTCTACCTCCTAGTTATGGCACCGTCATCCAAGCACTCCTAGTAATTACTTTCGTCCGTCCTCATGACCCCTGGCGTTGTTTTTCGTGGAGCGAATGAGCAGGTTAAAAATGTAATTAATCGAGCGCCTTCTTTTTTCTCTGTCGGCGGAGTTTGCTTATTTGTTTACTTCTTTGTTTTAAACTATGACCCCCGCAGGTTTTCCACGATGAGCATAATAGGATTCTGGGGGTGCTCCCGTGGTTTGGTGGTGCTGTGGATGTTTTTTTCTGCGGTGGTTGGCCCGGTTTAGGTTTTCTTCTACTTTTTTTGGTGTCGCTTTCTATGTTAATTTGCTTTCTTTTTCTGTTTTCTTTCAATTTTTTATAAACTTTATCTAATTTTTTGTTCCATTTTTCTTCATCGTTCTTAAAAAAATTTTGTGATACATAAATTCGAATTCTCTTATTCGTATTTACAAAGTGTGAGTTCACTTTATTTACTCACATATTCTTCATTTTTTTTCTTGAACATAATTCTTTTCAGTATAATGGAGCGATTACTTCAAACTAATTCGTTCTAAAAAGAGTTTCCTGCATGTATCATTCTTTGAGCTTTTCCGAAAGCCAGTCTAGCATTGTCTCATTCTAAGAAGAGAAGACTAGCCCTTTTCCCATTACAAATTTTGTCACACGAAACTGACTTTTAAGTTCTGTGATACATTTTCTTGTCATTATTATTGAGTGCGCTGAAATAGACCATGTTCAATTAACTATTACTCTCTCCTTGAACTAATAAACCACATAAGAAATATATTGGGATCGGGATGGTGCAGTGGCTAACGCACAAGCTTCTCAGCGAGAGGACCCGGGTTCGAATTCCGGAGGCGCCAGATATTTTTCAGTGGTATCCCGATCCCTACTTGAGGTGCTTTGGGGAGAGCACTTTGAGTGAGTACGACGTCCTTCGGATGATACGTTAAACGGAGGACCCCTTGGGGCCTGTCAACTGGAGTAGGCTAATTCCGACGCCGGGTTTCTCTCCACCCTTTCTTTCCCATTCATCCCAAATAGTGAAAATTACCCTAGCTGACGATCGCCTCCCCTAAAAATTGCTATTAAGAAATATATATTTATTATATTTTCTATGTGCATGCAGAAATACACGTAGATACACATCCCTTCGCCTCTTAATGGGAATTCAGGTTATTTTTCAATTGGATGGTTTGCTTTCTCCAGTTGGATAAATTTCCGTGAAGTTGATCCTGTTCTCCGCCTGCACTAGTTCTTTTCCATCCTCTTTCCCACCACTTTCATCACCATATAGGATACGACTCCCTTTGGTTATCATGATGGAAATTTTGCGGTGCTTATATTTCGTACTGTCTGTTGGGCATTTTGCCAATGCAGCGCTCATTGGACCACCTGGCTTTTAATTTTAATCCTTTCCGGGAAGAACGCAAAGAAAGAGCTCGCTCCCTTTGATCCCGCACCACCAAGCAGAACGGAAATTATTAGAGCTTATTATAGTTACGGATTCTCTTCACCCTTCAGGCACTTCCACTGAAGGGACCCCATAAAATAGGACGGTGCCGAGATAATTTGGTTCGCGCCCTCACGGTCCTATGATCATTCAGAATGGCGGAGTGTTGGAATATCAGTGTAAAATATATCGACAGCATGCGTTCTGTGAAGTCCCTTCGTTTCAACATTTTAGGAATGTATTGATAGTTTCTCATCCCTCTCTTCCTTTTCTTTGTCACATAGATGTTAACATGGTTCGTCATGTTCCATAAATATAATTTTTTTGATAAATTTAATTGCTTTGAAATTCATTAAATATGGAGAGGTTCGCTTAAAGTTGGTCACAATTGAAATCCCAAAAAAAATGTATACTTCCTTTTTCCCAGTATGTAGTAGTAGACAATCCATAAAGAAGAAATATTTCATTATACCGCGTATCGTATCATTCCATATTTAATTAATTAACTAAAAGAGGTTAACGGTTGACGAATCTTAGCAATAAATATTTACTTTCAGCGCTTTCTGATCATGGTTTCAGTTCAGAGTGCATTTGCAAATTGGACTAGTTACTGGGTAGTAATATAAATTACCAATTACAATAAAGAATTCTCCCTCGATGGCTAAAAGACCTAATGCCTGGACACATTCGAAGAATCTATCCTGGCATTTACACTGTAACTTATGCATGTATTAGAATGTAACTTCAATGGGGTAAATCATGAGAAAACAACATTCTATATATTTTCATTAAATTTATGCAACTTCCTTGTCAAAACTTGTAGTCTTTGTTGTTATGGGTTTTACTTTGTTCATCGTGATTTTTAATTAAAAGTTTGTTTTTTCATGAATTTTTACTATCATTTATGCATTTCTATTTTAATATTCCGATCTGTTATTTTAACTCTAAATTAGAAGAATAAAAAAATAGTGAAACGTGATTAAACATTTACTCTACATGGATTAACTTGTTCGTCGATGCGTTCATCATGCTCTTATAGCACGCCAATGGTAATTGGCCAAGAAGGACGTAGGATAAATACTGCATAATGAGATATAGCACTCAAGCTTCTTATTCAGCTACTTAAAGCCAACTTTGATACCTGACAGTTCATTGATTCGTTATTTCGTTCGCGTTTTCGTATCTGAAGCATAAACCCTGCGGAAAATAATCGTTGTGATGATTATAATGGCCAAAGTTGCCTTGTGGTATTTATTTTACTATGAATAAAATTTTCATATCGTATCGATATGTCTGATACAAATGGAGGAATAAACGGGGTGACTACTCGCATGAAATAGTTTCATGCTACCGCAGTTGGACCTTCAACGTTACAACTTGGTGTTAGAGTGGGACATCTTTTAATTTAGAGCTATGTGAAAGTGAGAACACTGCTCCCCCATTTCAGGCTTAGAACAAAAAAAAAAGAAATCATGCACTTAACGGACACAACGGGCAGTGAGGTGTCACCATTCTCGTGTTCCCCAACTCTTACCCCCGCGGTGTTTGGCGAATTTTAATTTAGATGTATTTCTCCAAACGCTCTCCTTTCTCATTTCCGTCCCGACACCTAGCCGTCTCGGCCCCCGCATTACGCCACACCTCCCCGACCGCAACCCTCAACCCACCCGCCCACTTAAGCCCACAACTCCGAACCACCTAACTCCTCCCTCATCGCTCACATTCTCATATCATCCGCTCCGCCTCCCTTTACCTGTTCTCACCGCCCGCCTCCCCCCCGAATTCCCTCACTAACTATCCTTCCTTCTCCTTCCGTGAAGTGGGTGTGTCTCTCACTTTTCTTATTCCTCTCCTCTCTCCCCACGTCCGGATCCTTCCCCTTCCAGAATGTCTCTCTCTCCCTCTATGGGAAGCTCTCCCGCCGCCCCGCCACCCCGTCCCTCCCATTGCACCGCCCATATCCTCTGCACCCTCCCACCATGCGACCGACCATCCGATCCTCGTCGGCACACCCCCGACCAAAATGCCATTCTGACCAGCCGTCCCTCTCGGAGTAGATATCAGCATTAGGTGGAATGGGCCAGGGGATGTACGTGCAAACAGTGGGGGGATTGAGAGAATGTGGGAGAGAGGGCGGAGATTTTGTGCCTGGGGTATGGTAGAAGGGTTTCGGAGCAGAGTGCCGGGTGTCCATTTGGCGCGAGAGGGTCGGTGGGCGGGCGGTTAGTATGGAGGGATGTGGGAAGCGAGAAGAGGGTGTGGTTGCTCGGGGTTCCGGGGGCTATGGACGGATATCGCGGGGGTGTTTGGGAGAAAGTGGGAGCGGAGCCACGAGGGGACCCCTCAGGTTTGGAATATCAATGGGGAGTTACGGGGGGGGGGGGGTGACTCGTTTGCGAGGAGAAATTGGATTACCCGTTGTGACCGAAGAATCTCGAATCTCCATTTTGTCATATAATGTTTGTTGTGACGTCAGATCCGCGATCTCCCAACCACCCTTCCCTCACCCTCCCTCCCCCTTCAGAACCCCCCCCTCCTCCCTCCCCAATCCGACTCCTTCCCCAACACGGTGAAAGGACTCTGAAGGTCGACCCATCTTTCTTCTCCTCTCCCGAGGGTGTTGCCCCCTTTTTTTACACGCGTATTTTTTAAACCCCTGTCACATTTATTCTGCCCTTATCCCTAACACTCAGATCCAGCCTCTCTTGATATATTCTCCGCTCTTTTCTAAGTACTGTTTGCCCTTTACCCACCACTATCACAAATCTGTGAATAATAGTCAAGCATCTCTTTGCCCCTTAGTTGTGTGAGAAGAAGAGTGTGTTCGGTATTCAAGTGTATTGAAATTCAAGGGTGAAAAATCCCAGGTGAAAAATCGACATGGGATGGGGAAGTATTAAAATATGCACATGTAGTCAAAAATGCCGAAGGAACCGGGAAAACCGTCTCGTTTCCTTTCGTAGCCCCAAAATCTCTACTCATTGCTTTATTTTTCTCGAGTCTTGGGAAATTTCGGCGAACGGGCGGAGTGAGTGTGCATAGTGCAGTGACTCCTAGACTCTGCTTTACCATCTTCCTTCTCTGTTTTTTTCACTTGGTTCATTCCATTGTTGAAGGCAGATACCTCTGTTGGTAAATCAGAGACTTTTTATTGAGATTTACATTAACAGAACCAACGTCAATACCATTCTCGAAGCTTGTTTAAGAATTTCAAAACGATACCTAGGTTTGGAGTAGAGCCATTACACCTTCCTGTCATTGGATTAAGCAGAAGTAATGCAAACTACATCATATCACGTACGGGTTTCCGATTGAACAGAGAACAACTGCCTACTCTTGACTTGAATATAATTGGCCCTGACAAATGTCATTTACATCCAACTTAATATTACGTTCTTCTTCTTGAATGAATACTCTCTTTATCATTCATTTTTCTTAGTGACCGTCTGTTAAATTGCTTCCTTTTCTAAATTCCTCCCTGTCTCCTGCCAAATCCTCCCTTCGCTATTTTTGCCCCTCTAGAGCATTAACGAAATAATGCTTCATTCATTTTTATATTTAACGTATTATATTTAGGCTTCGTCTCTTATTACCGTCATGTTTATTACTGAATTATTAAACGATGAAGTAGCTCGAGATATGGAGGGTAATCAATTATTGGTATTTTTCCCACGCTCCAAATTTCACCACTTACAGGGATAAAATCCATGTTTTTACGTATTACGCTTGGATGTACTTGTACTCTTCATTTTTTCAGGGTGTGAATCGAACGGTGTTTTTTCCCTTTCTACTACACAGTTAGTTGTCAGCTAGTGTCAAGAGGTCTCCCACGGGTAGAGTAATTTACGGAGATACACCTGACTTTCTGCAGTCATATGAGTTACAATTTCCATAATATTCCTGATTTCCCTTATAAGCGCAATATAAAATTATCTCTTTTAGGGTATAGTTGCATGCAGCAAAAAAGTGGGTATGGTAACGCGTCATTTAACTATTTATTTATAAACAAACCTACTTTATCCCTGCGTGGAGCCTTCTAGGAACTATCTAATTTTATGCCTTTATTTTCAAATATATTAAGTGCAATTGCCGAAATCTGAACACAGTTCACATTAGCCGCTATATATGTACTTATATCACATATAATATCTATTCTCAATTATTCTCTGTTTGTAATTAGCTGGATCCGTTTTACTTCCATTCAGTCACTGAGTCAAATTTTAACTCTTTTGATTTATTTGTAACGTTCGAGGTATGTAAATTAAGCAATGAGTCTGATTTTTTTTCATTCAAATAAAATTACAATTTTATTGTCATCATCAATATAATTTCCTTCTGAAGCCACACAGGGCTGGAGACGGTTCTTCCACTCTTCATAGCAGTGCTGGAACTCCGATAGTGGAATGACCTTCAGCTGGTCGGTTACAGCCGTTTGAATGTTTTCCACTGTCCCAAAATGAATTCCCTTGAGGTGATTTTTCAACTTCGGGAAGATAAATAAGTCACAAGGACTAAAGTCAGGTGAATAAGGAGCCTAAGGAGCCACAGAAATGTTCTTACTAGCCAAGAATTCGTTTATTGAAAATGCTATGTCACAAGGAGCATTATCGTGATGCAACACCCAGTTGCTCCTGATATTTGCTCTCACACGAATTACCCTTTTTCAAAGTTTTTCAAGTACCTCCGAGTAAAAGTGTATATTGGCCGTTTGAGTTTAAGGTAGAAATTCTTTCATGGATATCGAAAAAAAGCTTGCATTTGATGTTCGACTTCCTCATCATTGCTTTTTTGGGCCTTGGAGAGGTTGAAGTGTACCACTCCATGCTCTGTCGCTTGGTTTCTGGGTCTTACTCAAACACCCAAGACTCGTCACCAGTAATGACACATTCCAGAAAATCGGGATCATTTTTATTCGAATCCAAAAATTCAAGGCACCCTTCCTTCCTGAAGTCCTTTTGGTCTTGTGTAAGGATTTTTGAAACCATTTATGCGCAGATTTTTTCTCGTCCCCAATTCATTGGTCAAAATCTAATGAACGGTGTTTTGAGCCAAAATCAACTCTTCCTCGATTATTCTGACTGTCGACCGATAATCTTAACGCATTAGACCCAGGATTCTGTCGATATTTTCATCGGTTCTAGATAATGAAGGCTTTTCGCGTCTTGGTTCATCTTTAATCGACTCTCTTCCATCTGAAAATATCTTAAACCACCGAAATATCTTGGCTCTTGACAAAACACTATCTCCGTAGGCCTACTGAAGTTTAGCAAGAGTTTCCGTTGCACTGTGCCCAAGTTTTGAGCAAAACCTGATAGCACCTCGTTGCTAGGAATTGAGATCACATGTTCCCCTACCTCCCTATAAGCCCAGTGCCTCCAGTGTTGCCAGATCGAACGCTACATTGCCAATGCCAACCGGGACCCGATTAAGGAAATATTTTTACATTTGTGAACTGCTCAAATCCGCCTTCCCCACATGTCCTGTGTTCGTCTTTTATGTGTTTACCTATCCCCTTTCCTTATCTCTGTTTCTATGTGTGTGTATATATATATATATATATACACATACATATATATATATATATATATATATATATATATATATATATATATATATATATACAGAGATGAAGAGGGACCTGATGTGGAGTAGGTTGCTGGATTGGTTTTGTTTGGAGTTACAAAATATTTATTGGATAGTTGTGTCCATCCAAAAACCTACCTTAGCCGGTAGATAACCTAATAATAATTATATATATATATATATAGCCATAGGATGAAGAAGAATATTTAAATATTTATGAAAATCATAAATTTTAAATTGATCAAAAAAGTTACTCTTCAGTTCCCAAACTTAATTAGTAATTTTGGTTGATGTCTAAGCTGTAATTCAAACAATACTTTTTCATGGCCATGTTTCAATTAAATGGTAAGTAAGCGTGCTTGGCCTTATGCCGGTCGGATTAACTTGGTGATTAATGTCTATTAACGTTTATTTACCCTTCCGGTGACTAAATCGAATGTAACCTATCATTAGTGGAATCGTTGGTTATGAATACTTGGTCAAATGTTTGCTTACTCTGAGGTAGTATTTATTACTTTATGCTCAACCAATAATGCTAATTTCCATGTTAAATAGGGAAGGCGTTTAATTTGATTCAGATTTTTGGTCCTTAATGATTTCCAAGGATAAAAATAAACTTGGTAGTATTTGCATAAACAATAGACACATAATAAGAAGAGAGTGTACGGGTAAAACAAATAATCCGATGAGATAAGGTAGAAGTATCATGCGTGGAGCATTCATTCCATAATTATGCCATTTTTTGCATGTTTTGTTTATTATCGACAGTCCTCCAGGTGACAAAGTTATTGATATACGTAAGCAATATTCAATATACACGTATGTGTATACGGTATAAATTGAAATATGGATTACGATTTTTCAATAATTTATTAAAATAAGTAATAGCAAGTTGGATGTACACCAACCATATTGACAACGAGAATGATAAGGTCAATGGGTAATGCGTATGCTACATTCCTATAGACAAGATAAAGAAGATTAAAAAATTTCAGCCGCTGCTTTTTTAGAAATGAAATCGAATTTTCTTCTTCAAAAACGATAATTGAAATATTTTATGCTGTTTCCATAAATGAGAAAAATCAAATAGACCTTCTTGCAATTCTTTCAATGAAATAATAAAACAACCAATCACCCAAGTTTGATATCCCCAAACCAGTGGGTGAATTTCAATCAGATTACTATTTATGTTCCACGTTTATCCCTAATAGAGGATAAAATCTTCCATTAAATCACAATAAAATAAGCTCCATTCCCAATTCCAGGCATGTGTTCTTACTTCAGACTCCATAAAATAGAATTTTAAAAAGACAAGGAGATACAGTCGCTGAAGACGATTGGATTTCGTTATCTCTAACTCTTTTATCATTTCTTTTGTTTTGAATCCGCCGTTTTACTTAAATGGTTTAAGTTACTGTATGACACAGAAGGGTGAATGAAAGGGATTGGTGATTTGGAATGGTGGATCTGACAGGAGAAAGACGGAAAAGAGAGGAAAACGACGGGAGGGGTGAAAGAAGGTGAAAGATCAGGGAGAAATAAGAAATGAGATTTGGTTAAATAGGAAGAGAAGCATACTAAAAGTGAAGGATCCACACAACCTCAACTGAACACAAAAATACCAACCATGTCTTTAGCATTACATATATTCAGATTATACCACCACCGAATAATAACGATAATAATATTAGAGGTCATATGGCGAAGGAAATAAATATGAATCTTGAGCATAACCACAACAATGATGCCCGTTCGGGAAAGAAATAATGGAACAAAAAAGAGAGTAGAAGAGGGAGGTAACATGATTATAACTGTAAAAAAGAGAGCGAGGGAGAGAACGACTTGGGGAAAGCGGGGGAGGGTGGGAAAGGGGGTGGAGGATTTAGAGGGGTGTGAGTAGCCGCGAGGGTGGAGTTTTGGCGAGGACTCGGTTAGGTCAAGTGTCTTTGAAGGAGAAGGATGAGCATTCGCAAGAGGATGTCGTTTCCAAGAATGACGCGAGGGAGAGGGGGAGAGCATAGGAGCAGCGAGAAGCTCAAGCATCTCAAGGAACCACCGTCGCCGCCCCTGAGGGAATACACTTTACCGTAATTTGCCTTCCATTCCAAATCCTCCTCCAACCCACCTCCCATGGCTCCATGTCTTCTCCCTTCCCTCATCTCACTCTCTCTATCTCTCTCCCCCTCTCTTTATTTCAACCCTCCTTTCCGTTTCATTCCCTCCCCACATCCCCATGCTGCATCTCAAAAATCCCACCATCCTATGCCCCTAGCCCTTTCCCTCCCTCGACAACACGGCACCCTAACCCCCTCTTCCATAACCCCCTCCTCTCACGAAACCTCAGCTCACGTCTAAAATCTTAGCTCTGGAGCTTAAGAACAGCCGACGGCGCATCCGCTTTCGTAGTCGCACTCATCGTACTGAGGAGAGGAGTTGAAAAGGTAGGGCAGAGGATGGGGGGAGGGGAGAGAAATGGGTGCGGGGTAGTGGGACGGTTGTGAAGGGGGTGGCTCCCGCAGTGAATCAAGTTCACCAGGACTGAGGAGCAAGTGAGGGGGAGCGAGACGGAGAGAGATAAGTCACAGAGAGAGAGAGAGAGAGCGAATCTATAATTCAATGCGACCGTGCAAATGGTTATAAGATAACTGATCCCTTCTCTTGGGATGTTCTCGCTCGCTCAGACGCATATTTTTTTCCGGATGGAAGCAAAGTGAGCGAGTCGCTTTCTGCCTGAAGGGCGACCGACGTCTGTATTTTAACGAAGTTAATAATACGAATGCGATGTGTGGCTGGAATAATTGAGCAGATTACGTATGCCTCACGGAAAATTACGCTCTGGAGCAAAAATCGGCTTAAGACTATTTATCATTCTAATAATTTCCTCCCGGATCTGGTTAAATTTCATAGTTTTAATTATTAATAGAAATGCATTGTAGTATTTTCAAGTGATGCAGTTTATTAATATGACTGTGAGTAGTATCTTCATATCATAGACAATCTGGGGAGAAAATGAACGCAATGGAAAACTCTCCTCTTAGGAGATCGTGTGGTTTCCCAAAAGTGTCAATTAATTAATGCAATATTTACACTATTTTGGATATTATTTTTTACCAGTATTAATGGTATTTTAGTTGAAACAAGTTTGTCTTCTTTTTATGGATTCCAATAATCGTGGTTCTGCAATTTATTTACTGTAATGATTGTGTTTAAGTGTATTATTTCAATGTGTGCGAGGAGTATTGCTTACTACACATACGAAATAATTTTATAATCGTGAAAATCTTATGTTATGTGAGGGAAAGTATGTAAGGCAATGCGAGATGTGTTTGTCACTGCGGAATTGCAACTCGGTATCAAGAGGATCTGAGTGAAATAGGAGGAGATAATTCATAGATAATTCAATTTCACCTATAGACCAGTGTTATTATTAGAAGGATCATAAATCACTCTAGCGATAAAATTTCTCAACATTTATTTTAACTATACTAACTGATCTTTAATACTCGTATTTTACGTTCTGAAAAATAAGAGTAATAACATACACAAACACGTACAGACAGGTAAGTTGGTGGTCAGTCATTTCCAACAAAATACACCAATATTAGTGTGTGCGTATTTTTATTATATGTTTATCTAAAGGCCAAATCCTTTGTTGATTTAATAATTAATAAATTTACAGACTTGTAAAGAAGTGGGCTTATTTTCAAAGGTCAGATGTTTTTTGTAAAAGAAATCTAAAATAGCATAGTATTTCCAGCAATCATACGCAATTTCAAACCTAATTTATTATCATTTCCATCATTTAATACCAACCTCCATCCGCAAGACCTACGATGCTTGAAATTTCCTTAACCGACTAGGCGTTCCACAAAGTGAAATTTCCATAATTTGGCGTATCTAAATTGGTGAAATAATGTGAATTTTTCCTAATTTCGAGGAGAATTTTATACTTTCTTTGGACTAAATAAAGGAGTTCTGAATTTTGTACCTCACTAAGCCGAAATGTGAATGCTATACCCCTCGTCAGTTCATTAATCTCCGGTGTGAGTATGATAAGTAAAATTTCTGAAAGGAAAATTTGTAATTGCTTTACGCGGCTTCTTTCTACACGAAATCTCCGAACAAAAGCATCACCCATTCTTTTATTTTTAACACGAGTCTCCTTTTATTGAGGAGATAGTTACCCATAGTCTTGGGAAGCAACGCTGTGGAATGTATTCTCTAGCCTATGATAAAGCGAAGATTTGTTTTATTTTGCTTATGCACTAGATGTTGATTCCATTATAAATAAATCGGAGTTAGTGCTATTTAAGCGGGTATTTCTGAGAAACGGTTAGTCGAATATATCCACTCACCTCGATGAAACATCAAAGAGCACCTCTGTAACAAAATTGCATGAGCGAAGCTTGAGTTCTCGTAAATGTCGTTACGGGTGAGGTAAATTTCTATCTGAAGTGATTAAATCTTTTGCCCGCGGAAATATTTTTCACTGGAAACTTTTTCAACTCTATAAAACCTACAAGTCCTGAAAACATCAAAGAAGTAAGTGCCCGTTTTACCCTCTTGCAAGAAAATTAGTCCTTTTGGAACAGCTTAAATAGCTCGTCCGCAATAAATGCGTGGAAACCGACGGTTAATTTCTAAACATGACAGGAAGATGCATTATATACTCTATAGAGCGGTCCCCATCTGCCGTTTGATTTTTATCTTGTTTAAAATCCTTAATATTTTACCAAGAACTGGGCACTTTTAAGAGAATAATCAAAGGGGAAGGCATTTAATTTCGTCTTATTGCTTTCATTTTTTCACTAATAATTTATTTTTAGTTTGACATTCAATTAGTAATAGCATAGCTAAATTAATTGTTTATTTGAGTGTCGTAAAGAAATATCTGTATCATTTTATTTATTACCTGAGTAGATTTTTTTGGTGGGTGAAGAGTTTAAATATTGAACACCGTCCCGTAAGTATATACTTTCCTTTTTGTAGGCATTTAATATATTGATTTAATGTTTCATTTTCTTATAATTTCTAAGATGTTAGTCGGTAAAAATCGTATTCCTCAAAGTAGAAATAATGAAAAAAATGTTATCTTTTCATGATAATCTGGAAGTTACGTAGTAGGCAATATTTTGATTAGCAGATAGTTTAAATAATACGATCGAGTTACCTGTTGTGTTAGGCAAAACTATAACATGAAAAATTTCTGTACGTCGAGTATGATCTTGGAGCAATACTAAAATACCAAAGTTACCGGCGTAGAACATATGAAAAAGTGAAAGAATGCGCCAATATCACATAAAGTTAAGTATGATAGTGTCTCAATTAATTTTTGCCGTGCATTTTTTTTCTTCGTGGCAGAAGACCAGACACCAGTTACGCGATGATATGTGTGATGGGATAGTGATTCAGCCATATTTATTGCATAATTTCTATGCATCATAAACTGAATTGTTGATTGTCCGCGTGGCAGCAGATGTGATATGCGTGCGTTTTAAATGAATATACTTTGTAACTTCCACACAATTTTTATTCGTACTATTAATATTTTACTAGTACTATTTTTATTCGGCCTAATGATGACGCCGAAGCGTTGAAACCGGTAGTACGAATAAAAATTGAGTGAAAGTTACAAAGTATTTTCATTAAAACGAACATGAACCTCCACAAAGTTGAGCCTGAGACCATAGAATTCGTGATATGCGTAGTCTTAGTCTCATCCGCATACATTTTGTTATCCTTGTCCTGGTTTTGACTTGTCAAGCCCTTATGATGACTTGGTGAGTTGATGCCTTGGTCATGGGTGTTGTGGTATCTGTGGATGAATTGTTAGTTTTCTTTGTCGCTTGTTATTATTTCCGCATCCTCCTTATTCCATCTCCGCTCCCCTCTGGCTTCCCTTTCCCCTCCATAACCTCCTCCTTCCCCCCTCTCCCACCACCTGTTTTCCGCTCCGTTTTCTCCCCCTCCACATACCTCTCCGTCACCCCTCCCCCACTACCTGTTATATGTATATATATATATATATATATATATATATATATATATATATATATATATATATACATATGTATGTATGTATATATATATATATTCATTCTCACATAGAAATAGATACAAGGAAAGGGGACAAGAAAACACATAAAAGACCAACACAGGACAGGTGGACCTGTCCTGTGTTCGTCTTTTATGTGTTTTCTTATCCCCTTTCCTTGTATCTATTTCAATGTGAGAATAAATATTTGTTCGCCGTACGGCGGGATGTCGTATTTGAATGTATATGTTTATATACATATATATATATATATATACTACCTTGAACAAAAAGTTCCCGGAATAACCACCGTGTGGCGCTCCCATAGTTCCGATTTGAGTTCTGTTTTTTTTTAATTGGTACATCTGTTGTTGATATTCCCTTTAAATCTTAGTGTCATAACTTGACATTTGTAAAAGTTACGTAGCCAAGAGTACATCTATCTCTGTGTGTGTTGGCGATTTTTTACAATTGCAGAAATAGATTTAAATTTGCAACAACGAACTTGTATTAAATTTTGCGTAAAAAACGGATTTAGTGGCGCACGGACGTTGGAAATGTTGGAAAAGTGTTTCGGCAACGATTCTCTAAAAAAAACGGTCGTTTACCAGTGGCACGAGCGGTTCAGAAGTGGTCGTGAGTCAATCGAAGATGATGAACGCAGTGGCCGACCATCGACATCGAAAGTCGGTGAAAAAATTGATAAAGTAAAAGAAATGTTGGTCAATAACCGCAAATTAACAATCAGAGAAATAGCGGAGGACTTGAACATTGCCTATGGATCCGCCCAAGACATTGTGGTTAATGATTTGGGTTTCCGTCGTGTAGCAGCAAAGTTGGTGCCAAAAGACCTCAATTTCATGCAAAAAAGAGACCGTGTTGACGTCGCAAAAGACATGATTTGCGAGGCTGAATCTGATCCCACATTCATCAAAAGGATCATTACTGGAGACGAGACGTGGGTTTATGAGTACAACACGCAATCCAGACATCAGGCAAGTGAATGGCGTTCACCAAATGAGCCGAGACCAAAAAAAACCACGTCGTTTTCAGCCAAAAAAGAAGGCAATGCTGACGGTTTTCATGGATTACAACGGTGTAGTGCATCATGAATTTTTGCCAGAAGGCCAGACAGTAAACAAAGAGTATTATTTGGGCGTTATGAGACGTTTGCGTGAAGCAATTCGCCGAAAGAGACCAGAAATCGTCGCACAGTGCGTCGAGACCGTCGCACAGTGCTATCATTATTCGTAATTTTTTGACGAAAAATGCAACAAATACCATCCAACAGCCACCGAATTCACCTGATTTGGCTCCCTGTGACTTCTTTCTGTTCAATCGAGTTAAAAAACCATTACGGGAAACGCGTTTTAGCAGCCGAGAGGAAGTAATGGAAAAATCGCAGGAAGCACTGATGGACATACCGAAAACCGAATATAAAAAATGTTTCGAGGATTGGATCAAGCGCTGGCATAAGTGTGTTGCAGTCGATGGGGATTACTTTGAAGGGGACAATATAGATTTAGATGAATAAACTTGTATTTTTAATTTTCTGAATAAATTCCGGGAACTCTTTGATCAAGGTAGTATTATCTCTTCGACAAAAACAAATAAAACATTTGGCAATCAATACCTTTCTTTTTAATGAGATATCTACCAAAAAGTCGAATTAATGTACATTGAAGGAGATTTTCAGAAAAATATTTTCAGTGAGGCTGTTTTTTTCACCAAGGACGCTTAATTTACGAAATTGAAGAAATTACGAATTTGAAGAATCATTGTTTTTTGGAATGTTCTGGATGTTCCAAAACAAAATTAAAATTACTGCATTGAGATTCAATTCATCCTCCTCAATATAGTTTAAAAAACTACGCATGAGTTTATATCCATGTGAAACGCTTTAAAATTCGGATTGAAAAGGAAAGATGACACTTTTCAGCATTATTTAAGTACATAAATAAAAAAACAGTTTCTGGCGTAACTTGGTGGAAAATCTTCATACTGACTTTTAATAATCAAACCACTTTACTTTTCCGCATAAACTTTTTAATGTTTACTACCCAGGTTTCGTTATAACATAACATCATCAGGTAACGAAACCTGGCTAGTAAAAATTAAAAATTTTATGTGGAAAAGTAAAGTGGTTTGATTATTAAAAGTCAGTAAGTACATTGAATCAACACCAAACCGCGCTATCCAATATACACGTAAGTCGAAATTCTCAAAAATATTGAGAATGATGGCAAATGGAGTATCCTATTTTGAAGTCAGTCTAGCCTTTAGCCGTTGCAACTGCAGTCGTTATTTTACTTACATTTTGTGAGCGAATGTATGGATTTGTTTGTCTTATCATCAATTTGTAGCCAACGAATATTATTATTCGATCGTCATTTTTTCATCTAATGCTAAACAGTCACATGATTCGTAGCCTAAGCTAACAGGCCATCTTATTAAAATATCTAACTACAGTAAAACAATTAGCAGTAAAAATATTTCCATTTCGGATGTTAACTTTTGAAAACCTGAATTGCTTACCGAAAAAATTATATAACTAAATACTGATCTAACAAACAATGGAAAATTAAGAATAAAATGGAATCCGGTTTTTTCATCCCTCCCATTACATTTATAAAAATACTGGCTGTAAAACAGGACCATTTTCCTTTAGAAAAAATGATATTCCATTGATCTCTTCAGTGTACTATATTCATTCATTCCCTGTCCGGGGTCAGTTATTTTCCGTAATTAGGGCAGAGACTCGCCGCAGTAATGTAACAAATGCGCATATTATTAGTTATCTCTTAATTTACGAGAGACTTAAAGTGTAATTGGTTCATACCATAGAAAATCTGTGTAACGAGGAGAAAAAGCATTGCATTAAGAGAAAAAAACAGTTTGTAATGTCCTCAGCTCAAAGTGTAGACGTCATCGTGGGAACGTTCACCTGACATCTAGATGACACTTGAACGCGCTTGGTATGATCTAACAACCAAGTCAAGAGAACTAAAAGTATTGTTAAATTTGCGCAAAATCTGTGATTTATAAATATCAGCACTCATTCACGGTAATATTTTTATTAGTTGTTCCGGTATTATAGTAGTATAACGGTAGTATTTTTTTAGCTCTTCCATCTATCACGACACTTCTCAAGTGATTGTATTAAAAATCTACAAGCTCAATGGGTCCTGGAAGGCGTAGAAATATTGATCTGACGGTCGGTATTAAGACCGGAAAAAACATCACGAGAAAACTTCCCTGCAACAGGAGAGAAGTTATATTATACTTCATTATACTTCCTTAGTGTAGGCGATGAGGAGAGAATTATTTTTCACAACTCTATCTCAAAAAGAAGTACACCTCAATGAAAATTGAGATCGTTGAACCCCTACGTAAGGAATGTTGTGGGATGGAGATAATTCGGCGCGAGGTACCGACGGTTCTATATCATCGAAGGCTTTCCCTTTAATTCCGATCCCATCATCGTCTCGCAAAAGCGCATTGTGGCAGGGCTTTTCACCAGCACAATGGCAGGGTGGAATGAGAGGGGGGAGCAGTAACGGGGAGAAGGAAAGTAGCGGTGGGGGACAAGAGAGAGAGAGAAAGAAAATGAATCACACAGACACGCCACGGAGAGAATTTCGTTCACCTCACTTTTTTGGGAGGAATAAAAGTGTTCATCTTTTTCTCTCTTTCTCCCTCTCTCTCTCTCAAGGGAGGAAAATAAGGAGCACCGTGCGGAAAAAATAACCATCGTGATAAAATAACAAACTCCCTCGCAAAGACGCGAGACAAAAGGAAAAAAATCCGTGACTCTCTCCCACCCTTCTCGCCCGAAAATGCCAACCGCAGCAACCGTCTGCTCTTGAGGGAGATCGGATGGGATCTGGAGGGTGGGGCGGAACGCAAAGATATTTGCAACGATTCGGTTACATCCGTGTTGTCGCGGAGGGAAAGCGGACCAAAACGGCTAAGCAGGCCTCGTTCTTTCCCGTAACATCATTCTGTAACCCTTCCGAACGGAAAGGGAATTATTTTTGTCGCGCTTCAATGCGTCGCATCCTAGTTTCCTCTTTCGCTCTGTCCGTGACTCCTCCTTCCTCTACCCATTGCATCTGCCATGTTCGAGCGGACAGACGGCTCACGTGCTACGTCCCCAAGCGGGCATTTCAGTCGACGAAAGGGGTCGGTTCACCCATCTCTTTCCTCCGCCATCCCCTCCAGACTCTCTCTTATGCAAATGAGTACCTTTACATCCATCGTGGGTGAGGGGATGGAGGAGAGGACGCAGGAGATCCACCTCGTTCCCTCCCTGCCCGAAGCAAAAGAAGCAGGAGGGTGCGGGAACGGGCGAGGTAGATTGAAGGGGGAGGAGGGCGGCAGTAAAAAATTCGAGTGGTTTAGCCACGGAATGCATACAACCCGACGCGGAGTAGAAATTATGAATGTGTATGAGTGAGCGTGTGACTGTGGTCGTTTTCACCGGGAGAGGTCGCGCGCGAAGCTCTGCACATTTGTCCGCGTGCTTTATTTCGCAAATTTTTATCTCCCATTTTTTATTCCTTTCGTGTGGGTAGCTCAAAAGAGCGAAAGGTGGGCATAATTAAAAAGTTTTGGGCATGCAGAAAGGGTTGGGTGAAATATTAATAATGATTATTATTTTTATTTTCACCGTTCCGCTCGCATCCAACCGACGTTTCTTAAACACGCACGTGTGCGAATCCGGGGCGTGTTTCATTTGAATTCGTGGCATTCCGTCATTTCGCTCGAGACATTTTAAAATTAAAGTTCAGCCAAAAACACGCATGATGGAGCAAATATGGATGATTACCTTCCGAGAGCACGCGCGGGCAAAGTATAACTCGAGGGAGATGAGAAAAGGATCCGTGTCGTAATGCTGGTGACTGAGAAATAAACTTAAACCGAGGAAAACCTTTCCTCAGCCATGCCTCGTGACTCAATGCGCAGGAATGCATTTCTAAATACTTGTCTGAATATATGGTGTACTTGATATGTATAATATAAGCCTCCTTCATACTATTCATCAAACATTTTCTCTTGCCGATTCAAGGTCTTCACCATATTACCCATACGAATAAAAAACTCTTTTTGACATTTGTAAAATGTTGATAAAGATGCTAATCTTTAGGGAGGTAAATATTAGTCGTTTATTATGATTTCAGGGTGTATAGCGCAGATACTCGTGAAAGTATTCTAGTAAAAATTAACCTCGTTAAGTAAAGTGAAGATGTTTTAATTTCGTTCTTCAAATCATATGTTTCTGATAATCCCTAAAGGATTCCTTCAATTCAATTTTCAATAATCTAATATTAACTCGTCAATGAACATCGCTAATCATCTCTGGTGTATTTTACTTGGAATTATTTGAAAGCTCATATACGAATTTGATCGATTTATTAAAATATCGTGCACTATAACTACAAACGGACACATCTTACTGAACTGAAACTACTCAGCTTACATGATTTGTGTAGCAGTTGCTTGATCAGAAATACTGAAAATGTGTGACAGTAATTTTAAATTGTAAATACAATTATGTATGGGCATTGATCAGTTCTATGTTATACATTAACATTGATGGCATATCGCATATAACATATATATAATATGTACCTATATATTCCAATGTCAAATATTACAATCTCATTTCTAACTTGTAATATGTTAGAAAGGGCATATCATCACATCATATAATGCACATTATATCGAAGAAAATATCGTAGCTGTGTGTTTAATCACACAGGATGTATTTTAGGGATTAAAACCGATAAATAAATATAATATATGGGTACGGGTATTTATTATAAAATGAATCAATATTCAGAGGTTAGTAATCTGATTACATCAATTGGTAACGATAACTTTATCAGAATTACAACTTCGCCAGTGTTTCCATTAGGTTTGTCCTTATCCGTTCTATCTTTACTAATTTTTTATCCTCTTTTTTCTCTATATTTTCTATTAATGCAAAAAGAGAACTCTAACAAATTCTAATCCTATGGCAAATTATTAGTAACATTTACCTTTTCCGCGAGTAGATTCATTACTTCTCGCTTGAGTGCGTCTCCCTGCGAAAAGCAATGGAAGTTAATGTATTGTTAAAGTAGTTGTTTCAGAAACAATGTATATGATAAGTTCAATTTCTCAGAACTTCTTTTGTTCCATTGATTTGATTTTATGATTAATATGCAATAACTAACCAAATATCTATTCTCTCAAGTGTTAAGTCAAATTGACGAAATAATCGCGGATTCAATCATCTCGTAAACACCAAAACTCGTCAGTAAATGCGATTTAGCTAATGAGGATCACGTAGGCATACAAATAAGTACAAAAAAATTCATTAAAGAAATATGGCATGTAGAACAAGTTTGATAGCAATTCATGCCACCAAATACATAATTTACTGAGAATTTACTTAATCGGTGCCCGACTTTTAATTTTAATATCCACCTAATCATTCTAATTTTAACTTACACATTCTTTGCATCACTTTTTATATTGCAGGATGTTTATAGTGAATTATTTTTTATATTATAACCAGCAGCACCTTCTACCTTAGAATATCTTGGTGCTGCTAGGCTACCTCGGCAAATGAAAAATTAATTAGAAAATAAATACGTGCCCTGACAAATTCAATTAAATCATCCTTGGTGATTGTGATCGTTTCACTCCGTTTGTTCCCTCGAATAGCAGCAATGTTCAGATTACATAATGAAATGGATTTTAAAAATTGATTCTTCTTAATTAAAAAAAACATTGAAACCTTTTTCAGTGGAATGAGAATTTTACCGAGAGAATGATTAAAAATACGACCTGGGATAGAATATCGTGACTGAGAGGCAGAGAGACCTTTGCTAGTCGATAGCACTTCTCGAAGTGAAAAAAAAATAAACTTGCGATTCCAATAGGCCCTCTCGTTGAGCAGAGAACCGTTTAGGTACACCCAATGCATTCAATTGAATCGTTATAATGTGGTCAACCGGGAGGGAAATTCTTCTGCCCACTCGTCCGTTAGATTATGTCATTCTCTCTGGCTTCTAACTGGAGCCATTGGTATAATCGAAGTTTTCATCAAAAGAGTGAATTTCTATCGAAGTTGTGACCATCGCCTCAACTCATCCCCTGCTCTTTCGCTTCCACACCAAAAAGGATTGACTTTTTCAATACGAGTACTTTTGAATCTTGTCTTGTTGTCTTATCTGGGATAATTATCGTTTAATGCGCGATAGTGGACGTCTGCTGCGTGATGAAATGTTTTCTGTTTTTCACTGCGCATTGCGCTAAAATATTTTTGCTCTCAACTAAATTTTTAAGTAAATATATTGATACACTCGTCAGTAGGTTGTTCTATTTAGCCTTCTTAATAGTTTTCTCCGTGAATCATTTTGGATCTTTGTATAATACCTTAAAGTTAATATATTTAATATACTCATGCCGATAAATTAACCCTTTGGTATGATTAGTCATAACCTGAAGTTTTTTTTTATTTTTAATTAATTTTCAAATATTATGGAAAAGGAAATCATCCTGTTATTTCACTCTGATAGCTCGACATCCATTCTATAGTAATGAGCAATTGCTCAAGCGTTCATTTATGCGCTATCAACGCTATGTTGATTGGTCGTTTTCTTCTCCCCGCGTGCTGTCAGAAACCGGGAAACAATATTTTATGGAATTGTTTTAGAAGGGAGAGTATTGCTCTTCATAAAAGACAGAAGTTCTCTAACTTTTCGTGACGTACAAAATTTGGCATCACCATTCCTTTGATGTAAAATACGCTCCATAATTTTTCGTGTATCAGGGTTAGATATTGCAATGGAAAGAGGTTCAAACAAATATTTACAACTGTTATTTCTTTTAATTAATTTAAATATAGTAAAACTTTTCTTTTCTATATTTCATTTCTAATTCTACTTATGACTGAAATTAATTACCATTTTTCTTTTAAACCGATATTAAGTAGGTTGTTTCTGACTCATTGATAATATTTATGGTGTTTGAACGTTTTTGTGGCTTTTTAAATACTAAGGTTATCTAGTAAAGATGATTTTCAAGTAAAGTTATCATATGTGTCGATCAGAATTTGTCGTCATCCAAGAAACAAAATAGTCTAGTAATAGAAACAATGTTTCTCTCCTTCTTCTCTCTCTCTCAATAAAACGTTATTGACAAGAAGCATCCATATGAAAAGAGTGAGTTTGTGTTTTCATTAATACTGATTCAGTATTCAATTATATCTAGCACTATTTTGCAGATTAATCAAATTAAAAAGCGATGGCTTATGTTTGATGCTCAAAATGGCATCAAATAGGCTGAGGTCAGAGCAACTTTGCAAATCCCACATCCAAAATCTGCGACAGGGGCAAAAAACAAATTCTCTGCGGCCCACACATTTTGGCAGAGCAATTTCTCCTATAATAAAGACAGCATTGTCCAAAACAACTTCATTGTTTTGGGAGCGTGACTTGGGAATCCTTTCTAGCCAACCTAATTAACTACACGTATACCCTTCGCCGAGAACTGAATGGACATTGATATGACAATAGCGCTGAATTTTGTTGTAATCCTAATATTATTCTTTATAATCATTTCTAATGTTGTATTTCTGGCTTAATTGAGCCAACTTTTCACCGTTTAACATTTCCCATCCTTTAATAATAAATAGAAAGGCAAATGTTATATTATAGTACAAGTAATTGCAAATCTTCTTAAAATTCATTTGAAGTCATAACATTTAATTCGCACAAAACTATTGACAAAGATATTGAAGTTAATTTGGAAAATGGTGAATGATTTCTTTAATCCGTGATGAATTATCCGGTCTAATTAAGAAATGAAAACCTTTAAAAGAATAAGTCAGTGGATTTTCTAAATATCCAACGGGCTACAACGTTAACGGAAGGCCCTTTAATCCACGGGCACTCCTTAACCATTCCATATTCCCCAGGCAGTCGTCTCAAATCCATTCACTTGGTTTCACCCACACCTTACTACGCTCCCACTCCCTCCCTGGCTTCTTTTCACATCCCCCGCTTACACCATTCGTCTTTCGAATGGTTTTCAGAATTGAATACTCCCTGGGTTAGGCTTCTCTCACTCTCTCCCCTTCTCTTCCTCAGTCTTTCCAGCTATTTCTCTCTCCATGTCATTTGTAGACAATATTTATATATATGTATATATACCTGTATACATATGTATGTGTCAGTCTGAACTGAAGAAGGCCAAAAGCTCAAACTTTTTGAATGTTAGTTATTGCATTGGATACAAGATTCTTGTTTTCAATTTATGTATTAATTTTTATATAACAGTCGTATTTGACCTTGGTAATTATATTTTTTCAAATCTATCTTAGGTTTGGAATACGGAAGAGTCAGTTATAATCTGAACGGGTCGATATCAAAATTTCTCTAAGCATTTCCATCAGTCGGTAAGATTTTATTTAACATCAAGAATGATGTATATTTAATACAACACTTTTATTTAAAATAAAAAATTTGCAAACTCAAAAACCGAATCATTGCAGAAAAAAACCGTGTCTCAAACAAAAATATTAGAAAAGTATATTTTGGCCTGAAACTGCAGTGATGGCCGAAACATCAACTCAATTAAAAAATATCTCCATTCACCAACAACACGCCTCAAAATATTGACGTCTAGATCATCATGTGGACATCTCAAACTGTAAAATTTATTTTATTACATAATTTTAAGACGTGAGAGATACGTTTCATTTTAAATAATTTTCTTTAAAAATAATCTTAATACTTATATGTTTAAATTTGCTTTATTAATAAGGCACCATTGACAAAAATGTTCTGAACGATTGAGCACATCGTTTTCAGAATTTCTTTTTTTTTTTGACAAAAGAAATCTCAAAAATTGCAAGATTCTCAGTTTTGGGGATCTTACTAATTAGGATTTATAGCGCTACGTATGTTTTGCAGGAAATTTGGTTGGCTAATTAAAGCAGGTAAAGGGGTTTTCAAGCAACAATGAAAACTTAATTTTCATCTTTAAAGAAGAGAACTACAGTAATGTTGTTCCCTCACTAAGGTCTTAGGTTAATTATTTTTTAAAATGTAAACTTTTCCAAATAATCGTAGAATCAACCTTGGTTTTTTTATAATGTTTATCTTAGTCTATATTAAATAGACCCTTCTGAATATTTAAAATGCACTTTTTGCTAAAATAGTCGTTTTTAAACACTTTCATACATCTTTAATCGTAGTATTTAATTTCATTTCTGAATTCTATTCGTTTTTACTAAGGCCTGTTTAAAACATTACATCAAACGTTAAGTTAATATATAGAAAAATATGAAAAAATAATCCAACGCGGATTTAAACATATATTAAAAGGACATTCTTGGAATATATGTTGATTTTAGTGTGCTGAAAATAAATAATGACTTGAAAAATATTATACTTATCATATATTAAAACTAACAATATTTTTTGTTTGACTTCATTATAGAAGCATTCCTTCAGTTGTGGAATGAATTACGATAATGATATAAACGTTAGATTTCAATTTAGGTCAACCTGAAATTATGTGTAAGTGATTATTAGACACAATACCCTGAGTGTTTTCATCACATTAATTTTTCTTTGATCAATGGTTAACTGATGGACCATTTGTTGGGCATCCGAAAACAAAAGATTTTCTTCCACACAGACGGTGACTAACGTATATTATATACGGTTTAAATATTGATACAATGTGTTTAAACACAGTAATTGTCAACAAATATACGGAATTTCTGCATTTGTTTTCATTGCAGACAATTATGATACCATAGAAAGTAATATGAAGCAATAAAATATATCCCTGTTGCTAAAAAACTTTTCATAACAATTAGGAAACGGTCCTATTATTTACCAAACTATCAATACTCAGTTACGCTTCATAACATTGGTTAATTGTTTAAAAAGGAATAAATTTGATACATTTTCAAATCATTTAAAATATAGTATGTGCTTCATGGAGGAGGCAACTAGTGTAATGTGGGTTGCCTTGGTTTTAGGATGAATTTTGGTATTTAAAACTTTCAACATTTTTGTTGCGCTCCTCTAGAATGCCAATTTTGTCTTACTTTTTTAAGAGATACTCTTGGTAGGTATCTTATAAATCCGTTTTGTGAGTGAGTTCTCCTAAAAAGAGATCAAGACCTTCGAGGAACACAATTAATTGCTTTCTCATATGTAGAAAGGAGTCTTTATTCAGTCAAAAACATAAAATCTGATAAAAATTAAGCCATAAAATTTAATTCTTTTTGATTGACGCTAGAGTTTTCCGCTTCAACCTTTTTTCATCGACAAAGTTGACCAGTAAATTGCATAGTTAAACCTTTCATCCATTTTCGTGACGAAATATCGGATCAATATGTTTTCCCGAAAATGATTTTCATTGCACTAGACAAAAAAGTAAAGAGTTAAACAAACAGTGGATATGAGAGAAACATTTCGCCATTATTCAGCTCTTAATATCATATGTGAAACACTTCAGAGAATTGTTTATTTTAAGAGCCCCTTTTGAAAGTCCCAAAGTGCGCGTTCCCAATTAAAAGATTCAGAGAAGTCACTCCGTTTGTCTGACATGTCACTGGAGCTTCCCTTTGGACCTATCCCATTACTCCCCGGTAAAATTAAGGAAAAGCATAAACATTCCCTGCCCAGCTGCGTCGTGTCACGAAAAGGAAAGAAATGACAATTTTTTTTAATCAATTTACTCTTGAGTCTCATTCATTTTACTTTCTTATTTTGTCACAATGCCTTCGTATTTTATCAAGGGTACCGAAACTCGACTTCCCAAATTATTGTAAAAACTAAAACAGATTGCAAGTATATATCCAAATAAAAAAACAGTTGCACTAACCTATGCTCGAATTCGCCATAAAAAAGAAAAACGCTTTAGCAAACAAATCGCAAAATTAGTGTAACGCGGGCCATAGAGAGATATTCAGCAATGTATTTAGCATATGCTATCGGAAAGGATTCCTGGTGTATCAGATATACGTATGAAAATAAAGTTATTTACATTAAAACTCTTAAGGATTCAAATTATTAGCCAATTTCTGCTGTAGATAGTGGTTTTGTTAAAATCTTTAATTTTTAAGATTTTTTCACCAGTTCACGCTCGAAAGTGGTTATCGATATTCAATCAATTTTAAGTGAAAAAAGAAAAAAGCTTCAGTCATTGACCAAAATACATTAGAATTCTACAAAAAAAGGAAAAATACTAGTCCAATTTACACCCTTATTTGTGTATCCCGTCATAAGCACAGTGAGCTAAACTATTAACATATATATATATATATATATATATATATATAGTATATATGTAGAGATTATTATAGTATATATAATATATATTTATACATATATATATAATATAAATATATTATATACATAAATAAATACATTTTTTCCTTTTTGTAGTCATTATAATGTTTCTATCAGCAAATGATGGAAAATGACTATTTAGTCAGCTTATCTTTGATTGAATTATAGGCACCCTCCCACGTAGATAAAGATGAAATGAAGATTTCATCGCGGGGGAAATGCGTAGAAGAAGGTCGCTGTGACAAAGTCGTGGGCAGGAACCGTGCCTAACGGAAGGCTAATCGTAGAGAAAGATAAGTGATGAGAATGGTTGTAAAAATGAGAAAGATTTGCAGGATGTGAGGCGCGTGGACTTAACCTTTGCAAATGCCCTGGGGAGCGAGAAGCGGTGCATGCATATGAAGGCTCGCGGGTGACGAGAGTAGGAGGAGTAAAAAGAGGTGGAGACGCGCTGCTCTGCTGGTGACAAGGTTCCTCGAAGAACTGGCCTGACGTGAGTCGAGAAGGAATTAGAAAGTGAGATGGAGAAGGAGGTAAATGGGGAGATGAAAAAGGATAAAGTAAGCTAGGCAGAGGCAAATGCAGTGGGGAGAAAATATCGCAAAAAATCCTATCGCTTCTCAAGAGCTGCAGATGTAGTCCTTTCAGCGGAGGAAACACGTGCAGAATAAAAATCAAGTGATGTATTTATTTTGTGGCCTATATAACTCAGAAATTTCTTGGTTTACGGTCTCGGTCTTATTTTGTTTACACTTCTATTATTGGTGGAAATATTACATAATAGCCAAATCACAAAGCATATAACATTTTAATTTGCCATACAAAGGCACCACATGAAGACTTGGTTCGATATTTTCATTAGTTTTCATTGTGTTTTTACGCATAAAATTTCTTTTATAATATTTTCTTTTTTATCAAAATTACAGGCAATCATTATCATTACCATAGTGATATGATCAAATGATCGTTATAATGTACATTAAATATACATATTATTATTAGGTATTCTACCGGTTAAGGTAGGTTTTTGGATGGACACAACTATCAAATAAACATTTTGTAACTCCAAACAAAACCCAATCCAGAAACCTAAACTACATCAGGTCCCTCTTCATCTCTGTGTACTTCTTTCCTCCCTTCATCCCATCCAACATCCCTGTCCTGTTTCAACATAACCTATCACCCTAACCTTCTTCAACATTCCACTACCGCTCAATACGCCTTTCATCAATTTTTTCTGCCTCCATAGGATTTCTCTCAACAAACCCCTCTCCTCACCCACCATCTCCAGTACTTCCTCATTTGTTTTCCCTTCGGTCCATTTCCAAATATATATATATATATATATTAAATAGTAATGGGCCAAGAATAGATCCTTGGGGCACACATGATTCTATCTCATGTTCTTCACCACATACATAATTTATTTTAGTGACTATTTTTCAATATTTTAAATTATTGGAAAACCAAATGTGTCTGGGTCTACGAAAACCTTGTAGAGTATAATTTTTTTTAACAATATATTGTGATCTACAGTGTCAAAAGCTTTTAAAAGATCTATAATTAATAATTATCGATCTTAGAAATTGTGGTAGTCCTTCTATTCAGTCCATCTCTGACACTGCCCACAGCTAGTTCAATGGTTTGTGTGGCCCCTTTATTTCTTTGGACACCAAATTGATACTTTGATATGTTTCATTCTTATCCGGGAAATTCAGCAATTTGTGTGTTATAAACATTTCCATAATTTTTGAAATGGCAGGTAGTATTGATACAGGGTAAAACAAAAAATATATATTATATGTTTAAGTAACTATTATACTTCAGTAATATATTTTCAATTATGTATTTTGGTCACGTCGTTGGTGAAATATATAGTAGATAATTCATAATCCGTAAAACTACCTTGAATTTTGCACCGTGCTAGGTTACAAACTTAAATATTCGACATGTAAAATCAAATTTCATCACTTTTCATGGAATAGTAGCCTAGAAGTCACTCAATTCTAGCCAATATGCACCGCAATAATTCAATATCGAGCTTTTAAAATGCCTAATAGATTCATGGCATCTATATCGTTAATGGCTTTATATCATTTTTTGACATAGCACTAACTCGTCGAAGTACATGATTTCAAGACATTAAAATTATTATAAATATTTAAATTTATTATGCGTTGAAGTACACGTTGTTCAAATAAAACGGGAAAAATTTTACGCTTTATCTTTTGGAAAGCTACCGAAGACTGATTTTGTGCTATAGCTTATACCATTTCCAATTAATTTGTCATTGTTTTACACTTATTTATTCCTTTTTCATCTATTGTCTCTAAGTAATTGCCAGGAATCATAAGATGCCAAGAATTATAAGATGGCATAAGATGGATGGGATGGATGGTTGATCTAGTCAGGCAGCACAATATTCTTTAAAGTTAATTTAGCGAAAGTTGATATCAATGCACAATAAAATGATAATACGTTCATTTCCCTAGGAAAAACATGTATTTTAAGAATTAACAATTATAAAAATAAATTGTCAATTCTGGGTTCAAATTGCACAAAGAAATAATGTTTACTAGTACTTTCTAATAATTTTTCTGCGCAAATTTACGTAAAAAAAAACAAATTTGAAAAAGTTCCAGTAATAACATCGTAATGGATTAAGACAAGAATAGTATACCTTAATATTTACACATTTATACGCAAATATGCCCGATTATGCACTTATCCAATCAATTTATACGCTAATAAAATAAGGTGATATTTGGTTCGTTTAGTTTCAGATTTAGTGGAGGTTACCAGAAAATGTTTATTAAAATGTGTGCTTCTATGGACTCGTGAATATTGACTGCAAGGTTCAATGCTGGTTGCTATAGTTTCAGAAGATGGAAATTAGCTGAATAAATAGAAAATAAAAAAGTTCTGGTAGTTGTTTATTTATAGGTACTTCCATTTATCCTCATAAAGATAAATATGGTAATCGGATCTGAAACCGTATATGATACTCATACAAGAATTATGTCACGGTTTCTTATTTAGTGCCTCGCTTAAATCAGATAATTGATGCAGAGTTTTACGCATTTAAAGAGTTTGTATTTGTTCCTGGCCTGTGGAAAATTACAAACTCTTGCAATATTGACATGAAACAATTCCACAAAGTGTAAAGTACATTTTACCTAATTTTTATTTCCCTCCACGATCTAAAGAGGCAAGGTAGCTCACTACGAATAAGACAATTTTGGAAATAGTATCTTATTGTCAGGGCAAGAAATGAATTGTATTCTAAGATTTTTCACATTCACTCATAAATCACAAAGTATGAGATAAATGGTTAACCTGGCAAAATGGGCATTCGCTTTAATCAATTTTTTATTTGAAAAATAATTCCATACTTCCCTGTTTATTTACCCTCCGGTAATTTTTTTCCATCAGCCTGTATTGTGTGAATAAATGATAGCTGCGGAAAACTAATATTTTTTATTTTCTGCTTGGCTTTAAATTTCTTACCATGAAAAATATAAAATAAACGGTTCCTATTTAAAATCATTAGCACTTGAAAATGGATATTTGTAATTAAATAAATTGTGCTTTATTTTTTCAGAATTGGATTATTTTTATTATTCAATTTCTGTGACTACAATAAATGCGTAATATAAAACCTATATAATTAGCAATTGGCTCTACGATTACTCCAATTACAAAGGCTTCCATTAAGTTAGTCAAAAATTGTTTGATCATATGTTCACATAAGTTGGATATGAAATGTTAGAGGCCTAAGTATCTATCCCTATTATCCACGCCCTTCTGTGACATGTCAAAATTTTGCCCTTTGAGGGAAAATTGGTTAAGGAGAAATCCGATATCGGAGAAAAACGAGCTGCATTTTTCTTGCTACAGTTCACTTTGGGAAGGTTTTAAGGCAGCTAAAAGTTCATTCATCGGGGATCTCTCTACCTTCCTCCATCTATCTATCTTTCTCTCTCAATCTGTTTTAAAGCGCTTCGAAACTTGTTCGGTTCCCTCTTTGGAGATAAGAACTGAAAGGAAAGATGAAAACCAACTCTACTCAAAAAACTCAAATCCACCCCACAAAGTAGAGTCCCGGACCCCAATCACCTAAATTTCTCTCTTTCTCCCACAAAATGCGAACCTTTAAAAGGGACAAATGGGAATAGGAAGGTATAAACTCAAGATCAAGAGTAAATGCAAAGATATTTGCAAGGATGAAGAGTAAAAAATTCGAGGAGTACGGAGATATGGTTTGAGAGAGGTGAGATCGAAAAGAGGAGAGCATGAGCGAAGGAGGAGAGTCAAGGCGAGAGAGAAGGCAAGACGAGAGATAAGGGAGAGGAGAGACATGGTTCGTGAGCTGGAGAAAAAGAAGTGTGTAGCATTATCCCGAGGCGATAGAGGGCAAAGTAATATTTTTTATGTTTGCAGAACTTATGAGGTACAAAAGATCCATAGAATTTGAATTTTATTTTCGCATCAGACATTTCTTTAATATAGAACAAAAAAGATTACTTAGTGGGGATCAAGAAAGCAAAACAGCAGTAAACTTCACACTTAACTGTCAGTTAGTCACATCATAAGGCAAATTTTCTGGTATCGCAGGAAGAACCCTATAAAATTATTTTTCGTTTGAGATATTTAACACTGAATATATCTCATTGAAAAGGAAATATACTACATAATTCCCTTAAGAGGTTTCATTCACATTAACCATACTAATCTTCTTAGTACTGATTGAAGAATATCCTAGGTGAATATTCATAAAAGAACGGTATAAAACACAAAAGACTTTGATATCAAGATATGATTAAGTGTATATCTCCGGCATCAATTCGTTGCCTCCTGAAAAAACCTACCTAATTAATATCTAAGGAACATTTACGTCCTAACCAAAAACTGAGTCTCTTTCGACCACATCCTTAAGTAATGTCTTTTTACTCATCATCATTTGAAAGAGCATGTACTTGGCCTCAATCACTTAAAGCTTTATCTCATGCACATCATTTTGTTTCAGTCATAAATTGTAAATTATTTCTTCTCATTAAATTTACAAAGTACTTAGTCAACGCATGAACATTATTAAATAGAGCACTACTTGAGAGTAGAACACTCCTACAGTTTTCCTGGAGATCTAACCTGGGTTTAACGGATAATTTAAATTGTTGACTAAATGTGATTGGCATATGATTTTTGCAAATTTCCTAAGGCAGAAAAGAAAATGGAGATTAAGAAGTATGTCAACGATGTAAATAATAAGGAATAGACTCTTCTACAGTAAAAGACAATTTACAAAGTGTTTTGTGTTCTCTGTTTTCTGATGAACTAATGAAGAAATATCAGCAATAAACAGATATTTTAGCCAAAATTAAATAGTTTGAGTGAAAGCTGTAGAGCGAGAAAGTGAGAAGTGAATTTTGTTGAAGAGAAAGAATCAAGATGTAGAATATTAACACCTCTGGAAGAGAAGGGAATATGTGAAACAAGAAATGAATGTGACAAAGAATGTATAAACTATGGAAGAGTATGATGCTATGCAAGGCATTAGAATATATATAGTATTCTTTAGTCATAACCCAAAATTGGGCACTTTCCAGAATGGGGGCAAGTGAAATAAGGATAGGCATGCTTTAAAGTTCAGCAGTGATTGATAAAAGCGCTGGAAATAATATTAATTTTCTTTCGATCCCAATTTACTTCGTTCCAATCAGGTTGTCACAAGCGTTCCCTCCATCCTTAGTCGCAGTCTAATTCAAATTAAATGCTCCAGTTTACCTGATTCTCAGAACTATTTCTAGTGAATATGTTAACCGCGATCCACGATAACATTGACTTAAGACTGCAAACCAAGCGCGCACCGAGCTGTCAAATGCAAGCTAAATCCCGCGGAAACTCATTTGAAAACATTACTAATTCAACGCATCACAAACGTTCTCGTCCTCTCAAGTCAAGTTCAGCGCATCCAGTGAATACTTCAAGGTATAAGGGAGGGAGGAAACTCGTCACTCGAGCATCAAACGCCAGAAAACTTTTCTTCGCCAGGGTAAGGTTTCGTGCGGCGGAGAAGCACGTGCGTAATCAAACGCAACCTATCGAGACAGTCTGGCACCCTCAAAGCTGACGAATCAAAGCCAAGCAACGCAGAAATCGGGGTAGGGAGCAATCAACATTCGTTGAAAATGTCCATCCGGAGATTCGAATGATAATTGGTTGGTTGGCATGATAATTGAGCGGTTGGAACGCTCAACAAACCCAGCAGAAATTCCACGAAAACCCAAACGGCAGCAAAGAAATGAGTGCATGTGAAATATCATCGAATTCGCAAATAGTAATCGTATGAGCCTACACAAGAGAGAGGGAGGAGATTAGGGCATACCATTTTTCCTTATTATTGTATACAACTCCTAATCAGAACAAACTTGGCATAAAAAAATGATCTCAAATTGAACAGAACCGCTGAGCAAACTCGTGACGAGGCGATAACAGACCACAACTCTTTTTGAACGTGAAAAGACCATGGATCAAAGACGTCACGTAAGTTTTAGTCCCAAAGTGGGAGCAATATCTTTGACCACACAGCAAAAGAGAGAAAATCTATTGCAAAGAGCCATTCCACTTCGTCGTATGCAATTTTCCCCGAATTCCGCCCCGCCATTCGTGTTGAAAGGACGCCGCAAAGGAAGTCCCGCACTGATCGGACCGTCGAAATTATTCCCGGACGAAATGCTGCACGGATATTTGAGACCGCGTGACTAGGTGAACATAAAACCAGCTCACCCTGAATCCAAGGAAGCGATGACAAATACCAACGTCTCACCACCATAACCAAGCAGCCGGACGGTCTCAAAGCTCCCCGGGTCTAAAGAAAAAATACTTGGATGGATGTACAATAGGGAGTGACGTTTGCGTTTTTACAGCAGAGCGAGGCCTGTTTCGGGATGGGTAAGAGACGGAGATAGCCATCTTTCACGTGCACACATCCAATACACAAACACACACACACAGAGGTGCGCGAGTGGGAGGTAGGGAACGATTTCCATGCGAATGTGCAAGGCAAATTCGGGCACTGAGGTCGGAGGCGGGGGAAAGAGTGAGGATGGATAGAGGGAGGGAGGTATGGAACGCGAAACGGCACGGGAATCGGATGGTGAAGTGGAGGGGAAGCATCGTGAGAGTAGGAATGTTTTTGAAAGAGGGAAGATAGAGATCGCTCCGTTTGTTCCTCGGTGGGGGCGGGGGAAGTTGGTAGGAGATAGCGAGCGGTTTAAGGAGGGCGAGGGGAAGGAGAGGGAATGCCTTCAGTGGTTTGAGGACGGCGGCAGAGAGAATCCGAGTCTCGTCGGGTGGAAAGTGAATGTGTGTATATGTATGTGGCGGGGGGAGGGTCCAGGATGGGGAGTGATGCCTTAGTGGGAGAAGGGAGGGAAGGGGTGAGTAGAAAGGTAAAGGGGAAGGTGGTCTCCGGAACCCGAGGGTTATTCACGCCATTCGATCAATTTTTTTTATAAGTTCAGGGACTGTATGAACCACCGGTAAAATATTTGACGTGAAGAGGATTTAAATTAATTTTCACAACCTCCCGCTGATTTGTTTTTTGCCAATGATTGGGAATGGTTAAATTAAATTCAGTTAGCTCTGCCATAATTTCCGTAACAAAATGTCTTCACTTAGCTCAAAAATCAGTAGGTTACCGGCTTCCCAAAGTTTCAATCATCAGTATGGAAGAAATTTAAATACGTTGAATGTTATTGGTGGCTACTTTCCCTTCCATGGCGCAAACTTGACAATTTCAAAATGTATTATACCCCTGATCGGCATTACGGCGAATTAAATTGCCTTAAATAAAATTGATGAATTACACTCCGGAGTTATGGATAATTTTCAATACCTTGTGTCACTCATTACTTCAAAGCCGAATTGAAGATTCCATAATATATATACGAGAATTAATCATTTATGATACATGAATTTGAGTAGGTATGACGTAACCATGTGACGTCACAAGGTCTAGTAAAAACCCCAAAATATGAAATAATATTTCCTTAAGATTTGAAGAAAAGAAATTCTATTCAATAAAATGGATATTTGCAGCATAAATGTCGTTAGACTAGAGACCTGACATCTTCCCTTCGATTTTCGAGCTGACGTGGCATATTGCAATTTTATGAATAAATATTACGAAAAAATGGCTGAAACTTTCTGTTGCGTGTCTTTGGAAGACACGCAACACGTTCTTTGGATTCAAGACATTTTGTCTCCACCTCCAATCCGAATAACACAACGGATGGTACAAGGTCGCAGATGGAATCCGGTTCGCGAGTCATAGGTTTCTCACCTTTGACCTTAAGAAATGGTTTATGGCAAAAAATTTGGGAAAATATGAGTACATCAACATCCGTTGAAAATGTAGGTCTCTACGGAAAACGCACGCTCCTTACTTTTCCAACGCATGATGGCAACTGACCGGGATGGATGAAAAACTGTAGATCCGGGGCTGTCGAATGAGACCACATTTACAACCTCTAGTCTGATTGGCGCACATTTCAAAAAAGGAAATCATGTTGCCGTACCTTGTACTATACAGCGTAGTTCTCAATAAACGAGTATGTTATCCAACCAATAATTAATTGACGCTACCTACTGGAATAAAGTGTCATTCAATTGTCGCATTCCGATGTACCTGCAGTTAATATTTCCTTATTACAGATAGTATCGTTTCTCTTTTCTGTCTTTTATTTTTCCTAAACTACATCTCAATATGGACTCAGTAAGTTGCGCCATGGAAAGGTCAGGTAGTAAGAGTAGCATAATACAAATTTGATTGGGTATGAATTTTTAATATAAAAATTCGTTAAAAAAAGCTTGAAAAATATTGAAAATATCAGGAAATAGAATAGTAAAAATGATCGATACAAGTTCGAAAAGGTCAATGGGATGTGAAGCCCGTGTACTCAAAATTTATCTCGAGCAATTATCCCCATCGTGGACTGTGTGAATACTATTCTGATTGGCTGAGTTTCTTGTTCATTTATTACCCCAGTTTGAGTCTATTCCGTTTCGTCCGAACTGTTACATCTCCATATACGGTGTTTTGCTTACTCTTTGATTTGTGGAACGGAAATAAGTGGATCCATGCAGAAGAGTCATGCATACAAAAAGCCCCGTAACAAGTTGGTGGCCAAAGCTAATTAGAGCATTGAAGAATATAACCGTTGGAGTTTAAAAGGTGTAATTTAGAATACACGTATAGCGGGAAGAAAATCGAGGTGGAACATAGAAGTAATGATAGAATAATGGGATTATATGTTGTTGATATTGCTTTAACTTATGTACTCTAATACAGGCAAGTTAAGAGTACCTTGACGGTAGACGGGGAGCTGAAAAATTTAAATGGCTTTCAGCAAATTAAGCAAAAGTAGGTTATATATTCAAGTGACTGGAGTTACTCTTCAGAACTTAAAGTAGCAGCGCAAGAAGTATGAGATAAATATTAACCACAAAAAGACTAAAGTAATGGGAACCTCAAAGAAAGGAAGAATTTAATATTGAAGCAGTCGGAAATAAACAAGGACGTGTTTGGGAATAACTCTCGAGTAAAATGGTAGTAGAGGAGATATCAGGAGAATAATTGTATTATCAAAAGAAGAGTTTTAAAGAGTATGAAATAAAGACTGTGTAATGAATAATTCCATTAAGAAAACACTTTTAATTACCGAATAATTTAGTATAATTTTGTTTCCTATATCTGAGATGACGGGCTGGGCGTAATACGAGGCGTGTTCATAAAGTAAGACCCGTTTGGTCACAGGATAAAATATACTCATATGAAACACATTTTATTGGCACTTTTAGTTAGCTACAAACCTACTTCACCTATCTACATAATCGCCGTTCACTTCTAAGCATTTTTCGTACCGCTGCACCAGCTTCTTTAACCCCTCTGCATCGAAACTCGCCGCCTGAGGGTTGAACCAATCGACAACGCCATTCTTGAGTTCCTCTTCGGTTTAGAAACGTTGTCCACCGAACCACTGTTTCAAGTGCAAGAAGAAGAAGTAGTCGCTGGATGTAAGGTCAGGACTGTACAGTGGGTGGTTTAAAGAGTTCCCAACTACCCAAAAACTCTCGTCCACTGGACATTCTTTGCTCTTTGTGGTGGTCGGTGAGCATTTTCGGTATCCACCTTGCACGCAATGTGTGGTATCCGAGGTTTTCCGTAACAATATTGTAGACAGTAGTGCGTCCAAGTTGAGGAAATTGTTCAGCCAGGCCATTAATTGTCAATCGACGATCACATCGCATTTTTTGTTCCACTTGCGAAACAATTTAATCGGTCAGAATACTGGGTCTACCACTTCGCTCTTCGTCATGGACATTTGTTCGTCCATTTTTAAAATCACAGCACCATTGTCTAACCTTTCCTTCACTCATAACTGTAGGTTTATAAACTAGGCATAATTCCCGATGAATTTCAGCAGCCGACAATCCTTTTGCATACAAGAATCGTATGACAGAACACACTTCACAGCTGGCGGGATCAACGATTGTCGCGGACATTGTTGTTTGCATGCACGGACAAGCAAACGACTTCTGAATCAAAACAAATGCTGCTATAGCTTCTCAATTAATCAGTAGATGGCGCTGCATGAGCAAAACTGTGTTCTGAAGCGCCAATATTTAAATATAAGCAAACGGTACTTACTTTAAGAATACGCCTCGTAACAAACCTAAGAGATAAATAATATTCAAGAGGAATAAAAGAGAAAATAAGTGGGTAATGAAAGTGAGACAAATGATAAAGTTTAAACCATGGCGCGGGAAAAAAGAAAGTTGACAGGTAAAATTTGAAGGTAGTAAAAGTTTATAATGGAGATCATATAAACGGATGAAAGTACAGAAGACTTAACATATACAGTGAAAAATAGTACAAATTATTATTAATCACCGGTAAAGGAAATATGTTGGGGAAAGAGGAGCTCTGGAAGATACACAGTCCACGACGTCATGTGGTACTTATTGCGGATTTTAGAAACCTGTCTCCAAATAGTTGAATGCCTAAAATGACGACAAACGGAAGGGTAGGAATTGTGGTATGGTGGTATTATTTATTACCACCAAACATGGTGGTATTATTTGAACGGTAGAAGAGAACATTTGGATGCCTAATGGAATTGCAATACAAAGTCAGGACAGGGAAAAAAACCCTTGGAAGAAAGAAACCTGGTCATATACCTAGGAGGAATGCCCTGTCGCACTACTATCTCAAAGTAGATATATTTTCCGAACTGTATGTTTTAGCTTATCACGACTGAAAATTTCAAATAATATCGAGGTACCTATCCAATTTTAATATATTAACATTATACTAGAGTGTCCAATTTTTTCATATTTTGAATAGACGCACAGAGTATGGAGCACACAAGTGCACAATAATTATGCCCAAATTTGTTTCGAGTTCAAAGAATATTTCCGATTCATGGACCGAGTGAACGTGTAGGTTGCGATACACCGTTGATGGGTACATCTTGTGCAGCCCTGCTCCTTCTAATGGTGGCAAATTGTAAATGGTGCACTATTGTACTGTCCTATAGCGACTAATAAGTCAAGAAATTCACCACAAATGGATCATCATCGAAGTGCCCCTGATTTTTATTTCGGATATTATCATATAGAAAAATTAATTTTGTTTTGTTCTCAATATGTGATTTCTTTAGTATTTATACCATAATTGCAGCTTTCAGTTCCGTGTCCAAGGCCGATTTTAGTCATAAGGTTCATGTTACAATGAATTAATAAATCTCAAATTAGTTAGTTTTCCTGCATTTTTATAACGGCCATGTTTTTCAAAGGTTATGTCACTTTAAGGTCTTAAACTAGAAGGATAAATCTTTGCTAGTTGAAGATTGCACACTTTTGTAAAGTGACATTGTTCACTCTCAATTATGCTTTCGCTTAAAAGCTATTTATGGGAACACAACATTCACTTGCCATGTCCAGGGATTTCAGGTCTAGAGTGTAAATAGTTGACTGTGATCTTCTTCCAATGATATTTTCCTCCAGTCCATATTTTCTAAGTTATTATTTGAATTCATTTTTTTTATTTTTCATGCTGCAACAAATTCCTCTACTTCACTTCAGAGCAGCATTAATTTTCGTATAGCAGGTGCCTGATAGTCTCCGAAAACCAACATGGCTAACGTTTTTACCTTTTCCCATTTTTCACCGCACCATTGGCTATCTTTAAATTTATAAAAAACCTTTATATCAAATGTATGGGTAATCCGGATATTATACATAATTCTCTTGAGTGTTAATACTGAAAGTTCCGTATACTTTATTGGAAACTTAATGAATAACTCCCATTCGTTACGATCTTTTGAGACCAACATTCGACAAATTCATTGCTACCCAATTTTTAATGCCTCCAGCTATGCATTCATCAGAAACACTATACTTAGTGTTGAATCTCGACTCGATAAACCACGAAAGCTGAAATAAATCCCTTACGGGTGAATATACGTCCAACTTACTCAAGTGTAACTGGACACACAAGTGCAACGAGCCCTCGGTAATGAAACCGAGGTTGCGAGAGAAGGTATTCGAGAGAGGGCGTCTGAAGACGAGGAGATGGACAGAAAAGAGGGATCGAAAGAGCCGATTGGATGAGATAAGAGCCGTGAAATGAGAGCCGTGGTGGTGGGAGGGAGGGTGAGAGATAGAGGGAGAGACAGGGAAATCTCTGGCCTGGAGAGGGAGTGGTCGGGGAAGAGGGCTGCCTCCCATCTGAATAGGGGGGCTGGGCTGAGCGCGGGGGTTTGGCCCCAAGTGCGGTGGGTAGGAAAGGGTGAGCAGACAGGCACCGAATGGGCTGAGGACTTGGTCGATGCTGGGGAGAGGACGAGTGGGCGCGGGGAAGGAAGGGGTGGTGAGCCCCTCCCCCTAGAACCCTAGCTCCCCATCGAGGGCGGTCGAGCGCTGACTTCGTTAGATTTAGTTTTGAAGGGGATTTTTCGGAGAGAGGGAAAGAGAGAGGGAGAGATGGTAGTTGAAGTGATCGGAATGGGATGTGGTCGTCGAGAGGGGTGCTTTTGAACTTTGATGGCTCTCCCCTCCTCAAAACCCCTTCTCCTCTCCTCCTCACTCCCCACACCCCACAACGCAGTACTCCAGAACCCCTGCCCCTCAGATCACCACGCCCTCCATACTCCCCACACCCCTTCCTCCGAAAGCCCAACTACGTACCCCTCACGAAAGCCGATTTTTTCTCCCCGACTGATCCTCCGCGGCCGAACCATTTTTTTTAACAGATGTTTATTCTACCAGTCCTCGTTAGCTTCCTTTCCCTTTTGCTCGTCAGGCGCACTCGCACGCATACACTCACACGGAAGCACAACGGTCTCTCCTTGTTTTTCCACAGTTATTTACCTTAAGCGACCTCCCATGCATGAATTCGGAATATAATTAATGAGGAAGCAGGGGATCTTGAGGTGGAGGCATTCTGCCCCCTCGTATATCTTCCCGAGTGCAGGTAAAAATATGAGTGAATGTTTATTTTTTATTCAGATTCCCTCGAATTTAATGAATTATGGAAACTGTAAACATTTTTGAGCTGGTAGGCAATCGGAAACGTTCCTAGCGAACGGAAAAGTTGATTAAAAGTTTATTCCTCTGTCTCCCTAGGACGACATAGCCGTTCTTTTCCCACATAAATTATATTTTCCTGGAATATGTGTCGTAAATACTCATTCTTTTGATAAAACATGCAAAAACTTAATTATATTTACATTGGTGTGCATGTATATCTTGTGAATGCCAGAGTTTAAATTTTTTTGTCACTGACCATGGAGCTCACCCGGTGCCGGTCGTTTCACTTTATCATAAAACGCAAACAAAGGAACGTGACCCATCCGCTTCGTGTTCAGAGGTGATCATTTTAAAGCTCTGGGAAGTGGGAAGAGGATAAAATTTTGCCCTGAAGATTAAATGGTTTAAAGGAAGCATTCATCAACATTATCCAGATTTTTTCTTTCATATCTAATCCTCATTAGACTAACATCTTCCTCAAACTAGAATTTGGTTTTTGGTCGTCATGTATGCATTAATTTTCGTATTTACGTTGTAAAATTCATTATAATCATCTAATTGACTAGAATAATTCCCATCCGACACTTCACCTTAATGATGTCCCTTATCGTCTGTTAAGATATTAGGATGGATTTATTGGAGGCATATATATACACATCGGCTACTCTTGGATTCGAATGTGTCATGTGCAACGACTTTTGAAAATGTTTCCAAATATTGTGAGTGAAAATAACTTAGAATGGTTTTTGAAAAAAATGAAAAGGTTAGGAAAGTACGCGTGCCCCGTACTAGAGTGTCCAATTTTTTCGCAGAATAACACATTAGTAAATGGAATTCTTATAATACTCTGCTAATAGAAGACATATCGTACTGCAATCTGAGAAAATGACAATGTACCTACTCTAATTATCCAATATATTTAAGTATATGCCCGAAGCGATATGGATTCAATAATATTCGTAATTCAATGAACTCTCTCGTGACAATATCTTTAGCGGAGCAATCCACTAATGTTCATTAAAATGCAACTATTTCAGAGTATAAAAAACTCACCTTTTGAAATGGTTGCACTTTTATGCAAATTAGCAAATCACTCCGACAAAATTAGTTCTTTGCATTTGTCAAATGTTTGCGTTTAAATGTTGGCTTTAAACTAGTGGACTGTGGCGCAAAGCGCACGATTACGAATACATATTTTTGAAATTGCACGTACGCTATTTTGTCATAATATTTAGTTTCTTTAAATTCCCTCAAATTTCATACTGTAACAAAACGCCTCGGTAGCTTAATTGGCTAAAACATTGACCAAATATCGAGAAATCCGTTTTCGAACCCCGCTCAAGGTAAATGATTTTTATGCTTGGAAATCGTTGCATATTAATCCACGTAGTAGGTGTCAAGCACCTCACCCATTCTGGCTAACCTAGTTGTCAGACATAACATTTTTTAATTAGCGTAACAATTGCTCGTCTCCCACCTATGCGATTATGCGATTATACTGTATTTGTATTGGACTGTAATTGTGAAATCACAAAAATTGGGACTCGACTGCTAAGGCAGTGGTTTTTGTGGTATGATTGGTATAGACACGCAAAAACTTTTCACTTTGGTCTTTACATGGATTGATTGAATCTTTTTCCAAGTCAACAGATGCAGTGATTCTCTCTGAACAGAAATGTAATCTGAATCAGAACAACTTTCAAAACAAACAAGTTGCAGTGAAATAGATGCCAATACTTAAACGAGGGTCAACTTTTAGCTTTTTTCGTTGCACGCAAGATTTAATTTCAAACAAATGAACTCTATAGGAACATGAGTAGCCTCAAATATTAAGAAGAAACCGCAAACTGCAATACAGCTTGATTCTTTTAATTTTGAATTTTTCCACAGATCTTTCGTAATATTTTGTATAAAAAATGGGAATGGTCGTAACGGCTTCACTCAGCGGCCAAATGTCGACACAGCTATTGACCATCCTGGGAGAGGAAGCGGGATTCCTTCCCTTTGGAAAACCTGTACACCACATCGTGCTGAATTGCGTACGAACCATAAATCATCATTATTCTCCGACAACCAACAGCGAACAAAATATGGAAAAGCTAAACATTGTCGGGTGCCCACATATCGCAAGACGAGAGAGGGCTGAAAAACCACAGCAAGGGTTGGAGAGTACTTCATCATTCTTGTCTGCCAGCGTAGTGAGGCCACAACATGCGGACAATTGTGCGTGTGCCAATAAGGGCCAGAAATATGATGACCCTTAAAAACCAACTTGAGCGTATTTTCTCGCCAAAAATCAAGTTCTATTGACGGGAAAGTGTACTAGATATCGATTTTTGTCATCATTTTTATCAATTTTAGCCACAATCACTCTAGTGCTTATTAATTTTGATTAGTTACATACCTGTATTGACTCTCTTGTGGTCAAATAAAATAATAATGGTTTTGTTCTATTTTAATTGATAAAATAAAAAGTCGGAAAAGGCTGCAGTTTATGAAAAATGTATCTCTTAATAATGCACTTTATCGAAGGATAGAAAGTATCAAAGATGCTGTGTGAAAGTTCTGTTTATTTTTTAAATTATTATTTTGCGAAATAAAACTGACCCATCCAATTAAAATTGGAAGAAGAGAAATGAAAATTTTCAATTTAGTGATTCCGTTAGAAAACAGCATAATGAAACCGATAAACTCCAAAGGATTTCGATTTCAGGCTCTGTAATTGATATTGCGCTGACCTGTAACAGATTTTTCTTGGTGGAATCTTCTAAACAAGGTAACCTTTACTTTTGATTGGTCTTAGAACCCCAGGTACTGAAATCAAATTAAACTGTCAAAGTCCAGTGGTTTAGGTATAATCCGTTGGATTTTAACTGGATTGTAGATGGTTGAAATAACATTGTCTCAGCTTAAAACAGCATTCAATGCTCGAGTCGGAGAATCTCACGAATTGGATTTGAGTTTGACGGAGGACCCACCTACCGCCACGTTATACTGGTTACACGAAATTTCTACAACCCACTTCAGAAATTCATCCTGCTGCTGATATATTTCAGTGTTTTCAGATCGGTTTCCGCATTAGTGGGAAGTCCGGAAGGGCGAAGTCTTCCCTGTTTAATTAATTACATAATCATGGTTGCTCCAACTTGGCTTCACGATATTCTCGATCAAATTTTACCACCGTGATGCACCCTTAAAAGTATGCAGGCTCACGAGTGTTCTTTCGCGAACTTTTCTCTCGCTCTCTCCTCCCTCCCCGCTCTCCTAATTAAGGAGAGGGTTCACGCGGCGCCTTCTGGGCATCCTGGGAGAGGAAGCGGGATTCCTTCCCTCATCCCGGCTTTCCCTCCATCCTCCTTCAGGCCCGCGCGTGTGTCTCTACGCCATCCATCCATCTCTCCTACCTCGCCCTCTCTCTCTCTCTCTCTGCAATCCCCTCTCGCTCTTCGTTTCTCCGCATCACTCCCACCCAATCCCTCGACTCTTCCGCCCCGGCGACCAAAGCGACGCCAGCGATTCCTCATCTCGGCAACGCGAATTACTTCCGCGTGATTGCGCCTCCTCATCCCTTCCCTCCCCCCCCCCTTCTCCGACCCAGCGTCGTAATCGGGTGAAGGAGGGAGGGCGGTCTTGGGGTTCGGGGCGGCTTCCCATCTCTGGGGTGAGCGAGTGTACCCCGCCCTTTCCCCATCGACTCCCGACTCCCCGTGACCCTCGCATCCGGCACCCGATCCACCACCCCTACTTCAGTGCACGCCCCCGCGCACACATTCCGTCTCCCGCCGTTTACTTTCCTCCGGACCTCCCTGCTCCCCCTTTCAAATGCTGCGGTTGGAGATAGGGAGCACCTAATTACCCGACAGGTGAACAACGGGGGACGAGTGAGAGGGAGAGTGAGCGGGTGAGAGAGAGAGAGAGATCGGGTCGCACGAATGAGCTTAGAATCAAATTCGGATTGATTGAATCTGGTGGCAAGACGTTCCTGTCGAAGGTTTCCACGAACATTTCGCTCAGTGAGAGATGTGAGATTTGGAGGCTAGGAATGAGGCGGGTGGCTCGTTGGAGAATGGGAAGGAGGTCATAACCAGGAAACCCTGCAAAAAAAACCCTGTACAATCGATTGGTAATGATTCAGGGGGAATATCTTCAGGAGCAGCCGCAAATAAAAACACTTTCAGATACATATAATAAGGACGAAAAAGGCACGCGTACGTTCGTTTAATGATGTATATGTCCTGCATTCCACGAATAATACCTTGTCTTCAAGTGTGCAGTTGTTTTATCCATTTGTTTCATGTTAAAAAAGTTTAATGTTTGAAAATTTCGGACCAATTAGGCTTGAACATATAAGTTTTTACTCTCCATTCCCTCGCACAGATGCTCTGGTCCGACATGAACACAGATAAATACAAAGCGTATGGGTTTAGCGCTAACACAGAGGGATTACTTTAAATCATTACATAACATTCGCAGGCGAGACCACGTAAAGGGGAACTGACCACCGAAGGGACCAGTAAGACTATTTTAAACGATCAGAAATATAATGAAAACTAATTCAAATTTGCATGATTATTTAATTATCATTGATTACCCGAGTGACTGGTGTCCTAATACCACCTGGCTTTCACCCTCTTGGTTGCTAGCAGGGAAAGGTCTAGATGTATATCCTCGAAGTCAGGTTTTTTACAGACGAAAAGATAACTATTTCGTAAAATTTGATTTCTACGGTCTCGCCTTTTTTAATTATATTTATTTATTTATGCCCTGCAAGCCACTGCCAGGGTGTGTGGCAGGGGGTGAATACAACTAAATTTTCCCCGAACATAACCCCACAGCGGTCGAGGAATGTTATTATGATCCCCTATCGTTCGTAGAAAACATGAAATCCTAAATTTATCTGTTTTACACTTAATCTCTTTAAATGTATTAGCATGATCTCTTCTACCGTAGCACGATTGGGGTAATAATACATTTTCAAAATCACTACTAAAGAGACCTCTTTCTAATTTATGCAAGAGTTTTAATCTGTAACCTTCGTTCCGTGAGTGGTTCCCAGCCTAGCTGCTCTAATATTTTGGATACGCTACTAAGTTTACCGTAACAACGTTTTACAAATCTGGCTCATCTACGCTGCGCGAGATCCAATTCGGCAAATAATCCCATTTCGTGAGTATCCCATATACTTGCAGCATATTCTGAACGAGTCCTAACTAATGACAGGTAAAATTTCTCTTTGACCCTTCCATCACATTTACCAAGTACTCTTCTAATAAATCCTAATTTTTTGTTAGCTTGTCCACGTATTCCCCGTATGCGTTTTACCCGGGAGTGGTCGTGAGTGAGGGTAATGCCTAGGTATTTAATTGAGTCTACACATTCCATTTCGGTGTTCCCAATGCATTAGGCGTTCGAGTGGTAATTTCTCTTTTTCCGACAATTTATTACTACGCACTTTTTAAGGCTTAATTCTAATTTCCCAGTTTTGTACCAGCGTCCGATAACATTAAGGTCATCTGACAAATCTGGGTTGTCCTCAGGATCACGGATTTTACGGCAAACTACTGCAAAGCCGGCAAGTAAGCGTATCTTACTAGTGATTACGGAGTCAATGTCGTTTAACGTATAGTAGAAATAAAAGAGATCCAATGACACTTCCCTGGGGAACACCTGAAGCAACTCATCCTGATTTTGAAGTAACTCCATCTATCACTACTCTTCAAACCCGACCATTCAAAAAGTCTTTAATCCAACCCCAGATATTTTATCTATGCCATATGCGTCTAACTTTGCGAGAACTTTACTATGAAGTACTTTAGAAGGCATTCCTAAAATCTAGAAAAATCACGTCCAAATTGCTCTCTCCCTAAATAAGAATATCATGAAAAAAAGTGCAAGTTGTGTCTCGCAGGATCTACCTTTTCGGAAATCGTGCTAATATTTTATTAATTAATTCTGATTATCGAGGTGCTTCACGATCAAACTAGCAACTATATGTTCCATAAATTTGTACAAAATGAATGTAAGAGAAATACAGGTAGTTAAGTAGGAATCAAGTGATTTCTGGAGGCCATACTGTAATCACTCGGTTTCTCTTTGTCTCCGTTTTTAAATATTGGTGTTAGGTTAGCCGTATTCAAATTTCTAGAAATGTGATCTACTAGTGACTTCTTAAATATTATTTCTAGATACAGCAAAATTTTCGAAGTTAGATCCTTAAATAAACAAATGGGTATTTAATTGGCACCGAAGGATTTACTAGGCTTAATATTTTTCAGCAAATGCTCTATTCCAATAGATGAGATTTCAATTTTGGGCATTGGTTGACCTGCACGATTTAGTAAGCTTTTGGGGGTATTCTGTGAGATTTTAGTAAATACGCTTTGAAAGAAGGGATTTAATAAGATATCCTTTTCCAAACTACTGGTTACTCTTTAGCCTTTATCATTTTAGAGTGAAATAAAGGTTGACATATTTCCCTGAACTTCTCTAACGGATGAAAAAAATGCTTATGGATTCTCTTTCAAATTTGCTGCTAAACTTTTCCTTTTGAATTCTCTGAACGCTTTACGAAATTCATTCTTGTCATTCGCCCTGGATATCTTATAACCATGAGTGATCTCATTCTTTTTGTTGCTAGAGATATTCTCCCTAATATTTTTCATCTTGGTGTGGCATAGCCTTTGATGTCGTAATATCCTACAAACATCCGCGTTGTATCATCTAGGTTCCGTGTTTTCTTTTATAAATTTACTAGGAATTAAAACTAGCGAATTGATTCTGTATCACGCACTTTAGGCCATTGTAGTCCCCTTCCTTAAACAAGTTTATTTTCCCTTTAGGCTTCTTATTTCGGGCCCCATGAAGCAAAAACTTAGCATTTACTGCCCTGGTCACTAATTCCTTTTACGGTATTTATAATTACGACTTTTTTGGGTGTATTCGTGGCTAACAAATCCAGAATATTATCGTCATTGTTGGTGAAGTGATAAGATGATTCAATGAGTTTAACGTAAAAGAATTCAATAGGGATTCGCAGATAACTTTGCCTTTACCGCCCGTTTTAAAACTATATGTTCTTCAGTCAATAGATGGGACATTCAAATCTCCACCGATTATAGCGTCGCGATCATTGTGTTGGGCGATAAAACTTTTGAATTGCTGATCTAATTTTAGTATTGAATTGTTTCTGGCAACTGGCGGTCTGTAAAATGCGCATGAATAAATTCTTTTGGATTTAGGACTTTTAATTGAGCACCAAACACTTTCCAAACCATTACCTGGAATTATCTCAGCCCTGCTGACGCAAAACTTTTTAACTTCAATAAAGACACCACCCCCGATTCTGTTTTTTATTTCATTTCTGTAAATGGAAACGGATTTTTGTAAAATTTCACCGCCGACAATATCAGTGGATAACCAGATTTATGTCCCAATAATTATATCTGCGCCTGTGGTTTGAATAAGGTGATGATATACTGCGACTTTGTTTTTTAAACTTTGGCAATTTACTACAAATACGTACAGATAATTTTCCCTTGGCACTATGATTATTTTGAATTTTTAACGAAGATTGTTTTCTTATTAATATTGAATGCCTTGTAAAATATTACGTCCGATGCTATCTGATTGGTGTTAAATGAACTATTGTTAGCACTGAATCTCACTTCATTTAAATCTACATAATTTGCCAAGGAAGACGTTGAAGACCCACTAACAGACCTACACGCTGACCTACACTATACTCTAAAAAAGCCCTTCAGTGCTCGAATATTTCACCCGTTACACACCTGGCGGTTTCAGACGTGTGGTGAACACCAGAATGATTCAGGAGGTTCCTACACAATTAGATCACCGGATAAAGGTCGACGAAGGACGCCCTGATATCCCTGCAGAGAGCAGGCAACCTCTGATTGATGCCTTCCACTCGGCTCCAAACCAGAGATTTAGTTAAGTTAGTTAGATTAAATGCTCCACTTATTCATAACAGGAAGGATTATAATTTTTAACGATCTCATATATTTTTCAATTCACAAAATACTTTTTTCCAATTTGAGTTAAGCTGAGGTTCTGATCCGACTCACCGATACTTTGGTAAGCACTGACGAGGATGGCCGCATGACAAAAACCGTTAGGCGCCGCTGGTCTCGGTGGCGTTAAACCAACTAAGGTGGGTCCGAATTGGAGGGATCGAATCCCCCTCCACTGCTGTAGCCATTTTAGGCGAGGGCATATTACCGGTGGACACGACGGATGAATTGGGAGAATTTGAGAGTATAGGTTGTCGGACCGGGGGAGAGAGAAACGGCCCTGAATTGTGTGGTCGGGGAGAGGGTTGAGCGGGAGCGAGGGAGAATCATCAGAAGTCCGCGTGATTCGGGGATATCCTAATCACGGGGGCCGGAAGGGGATGCTTCGGTCACGGTGTGATGGATTTGTGGGGCCGGGCCCGCGATAAGTCACGTTCTGCCAACACACCAAGAGGCTCAATGACGAAGGGCGCGCTCCCTTCCGACTATCAGGGGAGGGGGCAATTGGGATCGTTTTGACGGCGGAGTGTCACTCGTGTTCGTGTTTGTGAGTTTACCGGAGAGGGTTTTTTTTAAATTTCCCAATCCCCGTCACGTATTCAAAAGTGCCCTTTTCCCAGTTAGCGAGCGCGGCCTTTTGACCGAAAGAATTTAGATTAACGAGTCCGTCAAAAAATTTTACCGACGAATAGAATCCACTATCATCAGTTTGCATGCCTCAATCGCTGATTTTTTTTCTGAGATAGTAAAACATTGCTTTATTACGATCAGAATGCGATGATGGCGGAAATAAAAACGTTTTGCTTTTTCGATAAATTGCTTGATATTAGTTGAGGTGTTTCATGGTAATGAGCATTTCATGTCAGTGTGCTTCCCTCAATATGATGTCTAAATGTTAGCTTTAGACATGGACATTGGATATGAAGATGGACGCTTTCATATAATAGTCACTTATACTATACAATAGATTTAAATCTGATAATTTATTGGCTAGATGTGGTGTTATAGCATATCAGATTTCCTAACTTTTCAAATAATAAAGCATTGAATTCAAACTTAAATAATTAAATAATTCAATCTTTTCTTGACATAGTATACTTTAGTGTTTGAATTCTTAAATCAAAAAGTATAAACTTTTATCATCATTTTCAAATTAAGTCAAACTATAGAGGGAATAATTACTTTTTGAAGTATCTTTTACCTATACATTAGTCGATCCGTGGGGATATTAAGATGCAATGTACATAATAATTAAGAACCACTCTTTGATGCATTTCTTAAAAATTGATTGAAACACCTCTAAAAAAAATATGATAAGACTCTCTCCGTAGGTTTCTTATTCCGTTAGTGTGTGCATTCGACTTTGACAATAGTTTGTCCCTCGGGATAACGTCACATTATTTGTTGATACTTGGCTACTTTGGTTTCTGTAAATTGGCTTTATTTTAATTATACTGTAAACTGTATTTTTGGAGAATAATGTATAGTTCCATTAAGCCTGATCATAAAATCATTCTACCGAGAAGAAGAAATGCATTTCATCACTGGAGGAAACAAGAAAAATTCTGCGGAGAATTGCGGAAGTGAGAAATAATTGTATAATCTCACCCTCGCCAATTTTCAAGGTTCAAAAAACTACTGCTGGTTGTTATTCACGGTAAGATGAATATAAATGAATATAAATCATCTCCCTCGCATTGCTAAGAATGCCTGAATGACTGATATCTAGAATTTCCAATCTATTACAGTAGTAGCGTAATTGAGAGGGTAGGATTTTTTTTATAAAGTGAATCATGACACATTGGAACTTCACTGTCTTTCTTCATTAAAATAGATTTTGATTTATTTTGAATCATTTTTTCGCTGTAGATGTAAAAGAAAAAATAAAAATCGTTCCATCGTTACGAGACAAATCAAATGACTGGGCCCCGGAATCAGCAACCAGGGCAATTGGAAATTATTGCGGAGACATTTGCAGGGGAAGAGTGAACAGTGGTCGGCGGGAGTCGTGGGAGACAGAAATAGATGAGAATCCTTGAATTCCCAGGCCGATTGGTCGTGGGGTCGGAGAAGGAAGAATTGGGTAATGGGCTTCTCGCCCGGGAGTTTGAATGCAGCAGCAGTGGTAACTGCAGACGGAGGACGAAATTCCCTCTTGGTGAGAGAAGATTTTCTTTGAGTTTTTCACTCAAAGAAAATCTCTCACGTTCCCTCCAAACCACGTGCGATTGCACGAGGGAGGAAAGTTGTTTGTGGGGTACTGACTGAAAATAAATGAGGGAAATGGGAAACGAAATGCGAGACGGAGTGTCGCTGATGGAAGGAAAGACGTAATGAATGTGACGAGTTGGTAAAATAATGTTACACTTACTGGAATTATTCCGTAAATTTTTCCCAAAAAACTAACCATTCAGCGGCTCTCTCTTTTTCTCAGCTAAAACCGAATTTTGAGCAGCACACTATTTTCTGCGTTGCTCTTTATCACAAAAATTCACTAAATCGTCACGAATCACCAAAATGTCCATGTTCTTATTTTTCATAGATCGTTGAAAATACAGACCGCAAAAGATAATTCAAGTGTGCTTCCCCAAAAATATCTATTAATTTTATTATTTTATGGATGATGGCAAAAGCATTTTTGTGCAACATATATATATATGTATATATATATATATATATATATATATATATAGCGGGTCGCGGTGGTCTAGCGGGTAGAGCGTTGGACTGCTGACCAAAGGGTCCCGGGTTCGATTCCCGGGCAAGGCACTTTGGGCACCTGCAGCTCCACCCAAGCTAGTTGATTTTTCGGGTACCAGATCTTCCTGGGAAACCATAACCGGCACAGGGAAAGGAACTGGCCCCCCTACCCTGATGTGTGAATATTCACACGCCGTCGGGCTTGGTACATGGGTGAGCTCTACCATCACCTACTAAACCGACCTTCGGGTTGATTACTGTGTTTATGGTTTTTTATATATATATATATATAATTTATAATTTATTTTATATATATATAATTTTGTAATAATGTAATCTCGTAATAATTTTTAGTGAAGCAATTATCTTTCTTTAAACATTACCTTCAACTGATAACGACATAACTGATAATTTTTTTATCATCTCTCATGAATTTCACAAGAAATGGAAATATGATTGAGATCCAAAGAACCATAGAAGAACGGAAAGTCATTTGTGTGTGAGCATATTCCTTCTGACGCGAGATGAATGCGATCAACTCTTCTTAAAACCCTTTCTCTCCGTGACATAATTCGAGCACTTGAAAAGAACGTCGCTGCATCGAATCATGTGCTACACCGACGCTGTTTTGATTGCTAGAGCGCGCCCCATTCTTTAATAAAATCCACGAAACTTTTAACATGTAGGAAACAATTTGATTTTCCGGCTATTGAGGTTATTGCTTTTTTATGCAGGTAGAACAAAAGATGTAAAAGGAAATTACTGATAATAGGGGTTTTAGATCCATCGGAGTGCATACCATTCCTTGAAAACACGGAGGTAAATTTATTGAAAGCACTAAATCTCTTGTCCATCCATACTTTATCGTCGTAAAGCACTACTTATTTTGACGTTCCTGTCGGAATAGAAAAATTCCTCCCCCTCAATGTATTGATGTGGATTTCATTCCCTGGGTACATACTTTAGCTGTATTATCTATCAATGTTGATTGCCGTTTTGTGAGGAACTGTACCTGATAATGATCCGACGAAACGATTTAAAGTGTCACGGTGGACCACAGTTGACCCCTCTTGGTAATAATAGAAATAATACATCATTGAGGAGAGAACCCGTAGATTCTTTTTTCTTGCGATAAGTATTATCTCCCCAATTTCACTACTCTCAGGGAAACAATATCATAGTATACAAGGTCTGTCCAGAAGGTATCCAGCCATACAATATTTGAGAAAATAGCCTATCTAGAACAATAAAGCCTTTGTCCTCTTCAATGTACTCCCTTTGGGAGGAGCTCACATACTTTTACCAGCGTCTCTTTCACTTTATAAACAATAGGGAAAGTTCTTTTTCGGAATTGTCATCAGCTTGCTTTTAACATTCTCCTTTAACTTGCAAACCAACTGCTGGGCTTTTACTTCAGTGTCTTAGCCGAAGATCCACGACTCATTTCCAGTTATGACCCTTCTTAGAAAACCTGGGTCATCGTTTGCGACATGAAGCAAGTCCCCGGGAATTGCAGCATGAAATTCTTGATGCTTACAAAAGAGGCAGCTGATGACAATCTCAAAGGAAGACTTCGGTGATTGTTTTAAAAAGTGGAAGAGGTACCGGGATATGTGTGTGAGATCCGAAGGGGAGTATTTGGAAGGGGATTAAGGCCCCAATGTTCTAGGTAGGCTATTTTTTTCAAAATATTTCTTGGCTGAATATCTTCTGGGCAGACCTCGTATATGAATTTTACCGTACTAAGGCAGGTGTATACGAAAAGAAAAATTGTATATCGTTCCCCAAGCACCCCGACCTGGTATCAGATTTAACTATGTAATAATAATGTAACCTCCACACTCCTCTCTGAACTCAGTCCATGGGTGTATTGGAGGTCCCCTTACCCTCACAGGCATACCAATGCTTGATTTTCTAAATTAAACTGCCACTTATTTATAAAAAATATCGGAAAGGTGTGGAAAAATATTTTCCTTCCTAAGGATATGTTCCGCGCTCCCAGATTACACAACTACAATTTCAGACATTTTTAGAGTCGGTAAAGTAGGTCCTGTATTCTGGTGACTTAGTGTGTATCCACCAAGGCTGAGCTCATCGAACCGTGTCGGCAAGGGAATGGCCAATTCAGGCCTTTAACCCGCAAAGTTCAATTGAATCACTGAATATACTGCACACATCCTTAAATTTTCCCCGCAAGCTGTCACAAGGACATGTGGCGGGGGATGTTAGAGTACCGGTCATTAACCGGAATTACAAGGGATAAGTCGGTTCCACTGTGATATGTAAACGGAGTGGGCCAATTTCCTGTTCTCTAAGGAATGCCCGGATTTGATCATCGGGCAGGTTTTCAGACCTCTACGTAATGCGGGAGAAGAGCAATTCGTGAAAAGGAGGGGAGGGTAATGGAGTGCTCATTTTGTGAGAAGAGTTACGGACAGAGTAACTCCATCCGTTCTACACAACGTTAAACCCTGATCCCCCCTGGCTTGCTAACTTCCGTATAAAGGTTTGCCAAATCCATGGGCAGCCTCAAAAGCCTGCGCGAGAATCCTACCCTCCACACGCGCACCCATATACGCCATCCCTTGCATATGCTTCTCACCCTTCTCGTCTCCCCGCACCATATCCAACTCCTCATGCAATAGCTGCCGCCTGAACTTCATGCGATTAACTTAACGATATCCGTTTTACGGGCCTTAGTCATTCAATTTCCTCCTCTGATTTCAAACTTAGGAGCTAGATGTTGAACGGCGCCGCGCACTGGCTAGATTAAGAATTTTCAGCGGGAGCAAGATGGAACAAGTGGGAAGATGGCTTGGACGAAAGAGAAAAGAGAAAGGATTATGAAAGAGAGGCAGCGGTTTTTGGCGAGCGAAATGAAATGAGCCCGTGGCAATGGGCAGAGGGAAATGGGGGTGTGAAGTGCGGGAAGGGGGGGGGAGATCTGGGAGAGGGGTGAGGGGAGGCGGAAAGGAGGGGTGTGATTCACAAAGGATAGCGAGGGCCCGGGACGGTTGAGCGAAGCCTTGGCGTGGAGAGTTGGGGTTTAAGTGGCGGGCGGGTTGCAACAGAGGAAGGGCCACCTGCACTCCCACCGTCGCCGGCCCCTGACGTGGAGGTGCTGGACGTTTTCGGGTCCAGGACGGGTGAGTTCCCCCCTTACGTCGCTAGTCGTGCCGAAATGCTGGCTATAGTTGGATTAATAATGAATCAAAGGGAAAATTTTCAATTCACTGGCCTAAAAAGATGAATGACACAATGATATCAAAGCTCCGCGGCGGAAAGCGACGAAATGCTGTTTTTTTCGTTCTTAAATTTCTAATAATGTTTTTTAGCTTAATAATCCAATGGAAATTCCTATATTCTCGTAACAAAGAACCTACAGACGTGCAATTCAAATGCTCAAATATGCTGTTTTGCATGTGGAAAATGGAGCAAAAAATCTTTTTGATTCCAAAGTCACAATTTATTTAGATGACTCAAGGTGCGATGCCTTGCGGAGTGATCACCAGACAAAATTATACTGCACAGCATAAAAGCAGCCTGGGCCGCGTAAATCTATTGTGATTGCGGAATTGCAAATTATTTCTTCATCCTCTCTTCGTGATGGGAAATTTCGCAAAATGGAACCGTAGAGAGATATATGCTCCTTTATTCGAAATAGACATGTCCACCTTAGAAAGGCTAAAGTAGTCCTTTGGGTAGAGTATCTGGTACTTTATGAGTAGAGAACATTTAAAATTATGGCATTTGGAAGTTTGATTATTGGTGCTCGAAAGAATGTATCTATCTCTTTGAAAGAAATTGGTTTCAAGATGAATATAAAATTATAATTATTATAATCAAAAATGCCAATGAGGTAACTTCGTCGCTCAAATCCATTTTACGTGTTTTCAGAAATAGTGGTTTTAAATACATCATGTTAAGCAGTGGGATCGGAAAAACTTCATGAAAAAGGAAAAGAGCTATGTGAATTTCTTTCTTTTCCAATGTGAATAAGGATCTTCCCTCGGCGAAACAAGAGGACGACTCAGGATATTGGAGCTCCAATTGAGAGACAAATCAACACCATGTAACCAACCTCCTCGATATAAGGTTAGTTTATTTCACTGTGCTCCAATGTTTAGCATAATATGTAATTTAAGTTGATTCCAAATTTTTTTGGCATACTATCTATGGATTCTTCTAAGCGAGTTAGAGCTCGCACCAAACGCGTTTGGGTTCACAATTCGTTGGACGTTCAAAATCTATCGATTCAACGCCTCTGCATGCTCTGTCGCGATTAACCTAAACGCAGTATCAGAAGTTATCAGAGAGCACTTTAGCTGAATTCTAATTGTTCATTATTCATTTATAACTGTTTTGACTAACGTTTGCCAATTTTAAAATACGGTGATTATTATGATTTGCGTTGCTTATGCAATTTAGTTTCCACGCTTGACGGAAAGTTTGCATAATAGTCTAAATTGGCTTGACTGTGGTGTGGTGAACTCAAAATGTATTTCTAGGACAAAATCGGGTTAATCTTACTGAAGAGCGCGCGTATTGAGTTAATATGGATATTCCTTGATCTCGGTGAATGGAGTGGAAGGTAATCATTGTGCGCACCCAAGCGAAGGCGTAAGGTACGTGTGTATTCCAGCGACGACGACCGCATGTCGAAACTCGCTAACTTTTTGATGCCCGATTCTTGCAATTGAAACTCGAAGTGAGAATTAAAAGAGACATCGTCGAGTATTTTAAAATGACCGTGAACGATAAACGGAATCGTCTCACGCACCATTTAACCCGCCGCAGCTTTGTGACGCACGACAGGAGGACGCAAATCGATGTGGTAACCCCGTCGAGGGAAAGGATCTCCCTCTTGCGAAAAAAAAACCAAACAAGCGTAGAAAGGAGGAAAAGAAAAAACTTCGCGGCTAAGGCCAGGGATGTCCCGAGATGAGAGATGAGGAATGAGATGGGGAATGAGAGGGAAAGGGAGAAAGAAGTATGGTGATCCGAGAATACTTGTGGGGAGGATAGTAGATATAAAAATGTATAGGGATGGGTGGAAATACACTAACCACCCGACTCTGGCAAACGGCTGCTCTCCCTATTGTTAGTGTGGGACATTCCCCGGCCCGAGGAAGTGGAAGAGAAGATAGGAGAGGATGAGAAGGGAATCGAGGAATACGAATGAAATCGAGAACACAGAGGCAGGGAGAAGGAAAAAAGAAGGGTGAGAGGGTAAAGGTGGTAGGGGCGAGATATGACTACATATGTGTGTTTGTGTACATATATTTATATATAGTATACATATATCAACAATTAACACAGAAATCAACCCGTAGGCCGGTTTGGTAAGTGGTGGTAGAGTTCACCCAGTATTATTAGCGTTTGAAATTCACACATCAGAAGGGGGGCCAGTTCTTTTCCCTGTGCCGGTTATGGTTTCCCAGGAAGATCTGGTACCCGAAAAATCACATAGCAATTGAACGGGGTCCCTCCGGTCGGTAGTCCAACGCTTTACCCCTGGACTGCGACACCTATATATACACCTATACAAGGTTAACATTTAAAAAGTTAGTGGATAAAATGAAAAAAAGTTACTGTGGAGAAGTAGTAGGAGTTCTAGGGGGGGCACTGACAGCTAAGGTCATTTGCACCATTAGGGATGGATAGGAAAGGAAGGGTGGAGAGTAACCTGAAGTCGGCATTAGCCTACTCTTGTCGAAAGGCGCCAAGGGGTCCGCTGTTTAACATCCCATCCGATGGGCGCCGTACTCACTCAAAGTGCCCTCTAAAAAGCACCTCAAGTAGTGATCGGGATACCACTGGAAAATATCCTATGCCTCCGGAATTCGAACCCGGGCCCTCTCGGTTGAAAACCTGTACATTAGCTACCGCACCATCCTGATCCCCAGTTATTGCGGAGAAAATAGAAGAATGAAGGGAATAGAAAAAAGCGTAGGCAAGGGAAAAGATGATAAAAGATAGCTTCATGAATTTGCGAGGGGCTTATGTCCGGCACATTCAGCAGGAGTGATAGGAGGATTGAAATATAGAGGAAGGGAAGGGGTTTAGAGGAAGGGAAGGAAGGAAGGGTCACATTGTTCGCGAAATGAGTTGGGTTTCCCGCCACCCATCCCCGACCACTCGCCCTTTTTTTATCTTCAAGAGGCGAGTGGGAGAGGTATTCTGTTTACGCTGTGAAGGGATAGGAGTAGCGGGGAAAGGAATTTAAATTAAAGGAAGGAGATGAATTTTTCGTTTGAGGGAATGAATGTTGTTCTTCCTTGAGTGACTTGAACGCTTGGGTGGGAAATAGGCTTAGAGTCGAAAATTAAACCTTCTCCACGAGGAAGGTTTAAGATTGATGATTTCATGATCTTTTAATTTGCCGTAATTTTAATGCGATTAGTAACTGGTCCCATTTTTTACAGGAAAATTTAATACCCTTCTCCCATAAACTCCTGAATTAATTTTTAATTGCCTCATTTCCTCCTTTCTGTTGATAAAAATATTTTTTTATATCCACCATCATCTCAGCAGAGTTCAACTTCTGATTTGTGAAGAATTAAGAATGGATTGAAATGCTTGTCTAAGATTTCGGGCAACAGAATTATTTGCGCATTTCGCGATTGGTGTGGTTAAGTTCATAAGTTAGCAGAGTAATTATCAATTATTTTAACTTTGCGATATTTGTTTATTTTAAAGTACTTAATTTCAAAACGCTGGCTTTGATAGAAATCTCGTAGAACGAACAGAGCCTTAAATACTTTAAGTTCCAGTTGAGATGAGCTGAATTACATGACATATATGCATTATGGTAAGTAAAACGAAATTCAATAAGCCTGTATTATTTGCTTAATTGTAAGTTCTTACCAAGAACTATTTAAAGGGAATTTTAGCGTTAAGAGAGCGTCATCATATTAAGGAGTTGCAAAATGAAATTAAATATATGTTCATTTAGTAAGAACATGTTCTAAGTGATACAATGCAACAATTTCAGAGTATAAAAATCATTCGCCTTTACCGGGATATTTTTACACTCTGAAATTGTTACATTTTAATGCTACACATAGCGGATGACTCCGATAAAAGTTACTGTTGCGGCATCTCCCGCAGTTTCTTGAAATATGTTCTAAGTGAGTTTATGTACTTTTTCGTGTGAATAATTCTTGAATGCATTGGCAAAAATGGGACTAAAACCATTATTTAAACTTACCTGTCCGTAAGGATTTGATTCCGGGTGGGCGTCCTTATATTCCTCACATTCATAGCACGGCGCTCTCTGTGCATTTGCTTGCAATCCCAGGCACAAAACCGCCAGCAGGACAGCGCGGGCCATCTCAGCAGAGGTAAAATTAGCCTGTAAAAAGGAAATGCTAAATTACGTCACTTAAAAATTACCACTTAAGCTTATAGCAATAATAGAAATCGAAAATCGCGGTACTTGCGAAATCTGTTTCAATTTCGGCAAAACAGTAACCCTTGATATTAAAACAGAAAATTATCCGTGTACTTAAAATTTAAGAATCCTTTGTGTAATCGTGTAGGATAATATTTTCCCAAGTTAACAATCACATTCTTACATTCCACATTATTTTATGACTTCTGTAATACGACTCAGTGTAATAAATAAGATTTTGTTTCCTATAATTTTAGCTCTTACGAATCACCTTGCCCAAGGGAGCATGGTCATTGAAAGTCGCTCAATTTTTAGAGTAGATATCATAGATTTCATACGAAGGGACTACAGAAGCATTGAAGTTATTTCATTCTAATCTGTCTCAAAAATTTTAAATGGATGCTGTTACTATCACAGGAATAACTAAACATTAAATGCTCTTTCTTCTCCTGGAAGACTCATACCACAGTTTATACGCATGAGAATATTAAATATGGGTTATTTTCAGCATCGTCACTCGTAAATACTTACTTTAATGCATTTAATACCTTTCTTTTTGTCGCTTTTTGAGATGTTAAAAACTGAATTGTGTCTTTGTTGAACGTGAAAGAGAATCTCATCCCAAATGAAGTAACGTACCCAATATCTGATAAATTATAAAAAAGATTACATCCATACAAATCTATGCTAATTTATACACAGGCTAGAATCGACAACATAAAGGCATGTGTAAGAGCTATCTACCTCACATTGCATCGGCAGTGGTATTCCAACCCACTAAGCTATCAAAGACATAACTCTATTGGTCATGATCCAAAAGCAAAAACCTCGTAACGCCACAAAGATAGGTCGCAGTGCATGAGCAGCCAATACGTTTTCCGCGGAATTGCCATTAAGGTAGGATTTCATTGATGTTCACATGTTTTTGCTTTAGCTTCCATCGACTGTGAAACTCCATGTTTTGCAGATGAAGTGAAAGAATTCACGGGTGCTGTGAAATATTGCATGGGCCGCGCTAAAGAACCAAACCGTTTGGAACGTAAAGAGAATTCATGACGAGCAGCACAGACTAAATATAAAGATGTAATGAAATAATCCAGTTTATCAGTTTGAAATTAAATAAGACTCGGAATGTCTTTGCTCTAATTTCTTTTATTTTTGAGATGCAAAACAATAATTTGTTTCAACAAAAAGTTAACTCTTAAAAGAAATATTTTCTTTCCACATAATTGCTCTCTTCCATCCTAATTGTCTTTTTTCCAATTTAATAGTGAAGTCATTGGTAATATGAAATATTAAATTACTCCCTTAAATTCATCATATCCAACCAATATACATCATCATCTTTTAATTATAATATAAACCAGTGAAATCAGATTGTTATAGAAAATAGGTGTACATTTTTCTTTATAATTTCCGTTTAAAATAATTGTTTGCTATAATATCCTGCTGACTATAATATCATTTATACCAATGAATGAAAATTTATAAAGTTTGAATTTTCAATTAAGCATATTTTATTTTTATTTTCGAAGGAATAAATTACGTTATATAAAGTAAATAGTGAGTCATCATTAAGCTTTTAAATGTGTATTTTTCTACGACGTTTTACTGCTAACGTTCTTTTTATTAAAATATCTGAAAATGTAGGCAAATGACAAGGGTTTCTTTTTTTATAAACGCTTGTACGATCGCGAATCGATTTAAATTGAGTTTTCATATTTATCTATTAGGAACACGAAATAAGCGCGCATTCATTTTTACTCGAAGTGGGATCAAGTTTATTCCATAGCCTAAAAAAAAACATTTAGCTAATTGGAGCTCGAAAACGAAAGAGCTGTAAAAATATGCGGAAGCAGGTGAAGGGCAGAGAATCTGTAATGAAAACGAACCAGTGCGGCGGAATGAACGAATGGTTTTCAACGATTTACCTGAAAATAATCGCACAACAATCGGAGGGACGCAAGGGTTGGAATAAGTCAGATACGCCACGTGGAAAGGAGAGTGTGAGAGGGGAAATAGGGGTTAGTGGTGGATGTGAAGGAGGGATAAGGGAAAAAAATCTTTTTCAGACTTTTAGCACGCTACTAAAGAGATTAAAGAATAATTTATCCGAACAGGGCGAGGGAGCACTGTTGGGGAACCGTGGTACTAATGGCGGTGCAAATCGAGAGAAAGACGATTTGCGATGACGCAAGAGGTGGAGGGAGTGAAAATACGTTTTCAGCAAGGAAAAGAAAGGAAAATGAATGAAAAGAGAGTGACATGCGATGCCCGAAAGGAAAAAAGAAACGGAAGTATTGGGAGATGGAGCATCTGACGAGGGGATAAGACGAAGGGAATGTTATCCGGGACGGCGTAGTCCATTCTAAACAATGTATCGAGGCAAAAGAAAAGAGACTGAAAGAGGAAAAGTTTGAAAGCGCTAAAGGGTCTGAATGCTTGAAATGGAGTTGTAAAAAGTAATGAGCAAATTTATGGTCCCATGGCGCCATGAATAACGAATGGTGGAGGGCAGAGAAAAAAATGTTGAACGCTGACATGCATCTGATTGTGAGGCTTCTACAAAGTTGACCGTTGGGGAAAATTTATTGTAACTAAACTGATACCAATATGCTTGTGACAAGGCATGTACGCTTACCTCACTTACATTTACGCTTGCCTCAAGCTTATGGTCAACTGTATGGCTATGTGACAAACTCCATCCGGCATTTCCTTTCGTAGATTACTCCTCCAAATCTCATATAATCTTATGGTGGTTCTGATAGATCCCATTGTTTTAAACCTTAATACGACGTTTATGTATGATTATTCATAATTCTAAATAAATTTTCTGTCAGTTAAAAAGGGACCCTAATCCTCGATCCCTCCCAATTGGTAATATTTGGCATAAAAATTTTGGTATATGTCATATTAGTATCGAGTATCGAATATATTCGATATTAATAAGACATGTACCCAAACTTTGATGCCAAAAATTACCAATTGGGAGGGATCGAGGATTAAGGTCCCTTTTTAAATGACACTCTTACTTAATTAAGAAAATTTATGCATACATATGTATGCATATATGTACACAACTATCAAATAAACATTTTGTGACTCCCCACCCAGCAAACTAATCTACAGGATTCGTCCTGAAAATAAGTGTACTGAGCTCAGGAAAAAAAATTTTATTACACTTTTACATATCTTAACCTAATATTCCTCAAAATAGGACCCTTGTGAGTCGATACACTTGTTCCAGAGGCGTTCCTATTCTTGGAACGCTCCCGCGAAGGCATCATCGGGAACCTCTCGAAGACACGTCGTCACGGCCTCTTTGACGGCGTCCAAAGTCCCGTATCGCGTTCTTTTCAAACTCCTCTTTATCTTCGGGAACAGAAAAAAGTTCGGTGGTGTCAAGTCCGGGCTGTAGGGCGGGTGCGGCAGCGTTGCCACGCCGTGCTTGGCCAAGAAGTCCGACACGACAAGCGCGGTGTGAGACGGCGCATTGCCGTGATGCAGCCGCCAGATGTTTTTGATCGTTGGCCGGACGCGGGCGACTAGTTATCGAAGCCTGTCGAGCACTTGGACGTAAAATGCAGCATTTATAGTTTGTCGTTCAGGTACAAATTCGTAGTGGACGACTCCCCTATTGTCAAAAAAGACTTATTTGTCAAGACACTTATTTTCCGGACGAACCCTGTATGCATGCATTCAAACACGAAATCCCGCAATACTATCGAAATCCCGAAATACCGCAATATTCAATCACATGGAAATAGAGATAAGGAAAGGGTACAGACAAAAAACGGTTTTGTAAAAATATTTTTACAAAATGTAAAAATATGTTTACACTAGTGGTCTGCTTGATTCCGCCTTCCCCACCTCTTCTGTGTTCGTCCTTTATGTGTGTTCCTTTCCCCTTTCCTTATCTCTATTTCTATGCGATTGAATATATATATATATATATATATATATATATATATATATATATATATATATATATATATATATATAAAACTTAGACAGTAACACACAGCACGAGAACACATAAAAAGAACACTCACAATAATATCTTGATAATTTCGACGGACTTGAGCTACGTCTTCTTCGGAAGATAAGATATGACTGTATATATATATATATATATATATATATATATATATATATATATATATATATATATATATATATATACACACATGGGAAATGCATTGAAACTAACTCATAGGGAAGATCTTGAAATGAGTATCTTCTCCCCGAGTAATAACCTAAATATCGCCCTCGAAATTACAAGTAAGCCCTTAATTCTTCATTGCACGCTTTTAAAGAAGAAATTTTCTTCCTTCTCCCTCTTCATAAAATCAATTACCTCAATGAAATCATCTCTTCATTATTTCGGCTGTTTCTCTTATTTTTCCCTTTCACATTGCCCACTACTTCATAGAGATCTATCTTCTGCTCGAAAAATTAATTCAAGCGTCATCTACGGTCTCGTCCGAGTCCAAGCCGTATATTGCATTACGACCCATTCGTTAGGTCCGTCACGACCGAGAGGCGCGCCGCAATTACCTCCTCGGCATGGAAACAATGTTATGACCTCGAACGCTTGCTTCCATTCTTTTTCTCCGTCTAGGGAATGTGAGGAAGCTAGATTAGAATGCAAATGAAGACGGAATGTAGGGGTTGACAGAAGGAAGGAAACAGAGAGGGAAACTAAGGGCTTTTTGGGAGGGAGGGAGAAGTGTGGAGGCAGGGAGTTGGCTAGAGTGACGAGGATATAGGGCGGACGCTGGGGATTATTTATGCTGGTGGGTGAGAATGTTTGAGGAAGACCGGGGGAGAGGGCGGATTATTAGGCTAAGTATAGGGTGGAATATGTGGGGAAGAGATTAATATCTCGGGAAGAAAGGAGGCAAGAGTATGACGAATATTAAGGGTTGGCACGTGGTTTTTGGGGATAGGGGTGGAGCTCGAAAGTGTGGGTGGAGGTGGTGGGGACGAGGGAGTTGGAGGGAAGAGGATGAGGAATGGTGGGAGATAAAGGGCGATCTCCTCCTCGAGGAGCAGGGGTGGCGCGCGTGGAATAAGTGTATGTATCCTTTATGCACTGGGGGAAGGGGTTTATGCTGCGCAAAGTCAAGAGGATGGTGAGTGGAGAACTAAGAGAGGGATTTGCTTGCATGGAGTCGAGAATAAGGCTAGGGGTGAGGTATGGGGTGGAACCAGGAGGAACGGAAAGGGCTGGAGGGAAGTTCTGGGGGAGATATCGTGGAAGGGAGGGAGGTTAGCCTAATGCAAACGAGGATGTCTATCCCTCTCTCTTATCCTAGGAGATGGTGATCGAATGGGCGGACGAAGGAGACGTTGTTAAATTCTTAACATTATAATTTCTGGAGAAATGCAGATAGCATAGGAAATGATCACGGGGTCGGAAATTCGCATATGTAATCAGTGTCAGTATGCATGTGAATGTTTTTTAAATTCGTAAAAAAAAAGATTTGAATATTAATGCGAATATTTACCAATAGAGAAACCATTTGTTAAATATGCGACTGTTTGTGAAAGAAAAATATATATTGAACTCATCTATGCAATATATTAGTTGGGAAATAATTTGAGGTAAAATATCAATCTTGTTTTCAGTTACGACGTACATTTAACTACACAGGAAAGTACAGCTTTCTGTTCTGGTACACGTTTCATCATGCATCCATAAGTTTATCTCCCATAGCTTTGATTAATATCGAGAATAATGCTTTAATACGGAATATTGAGATTTTTTGTAAAACAATGCTTGAAAGTTTTCTTTTTCCTTATCAAATAAACGATATTGTATTCCTTACATCTCCCGTCAGTTTTCCATAACAAATCGATTGATGTGAACTTTATTTCATGCTGCCGCCATATAGAGTTCAGAAGAATTTATTTCAAAAATATTCTGATTACCTAATAATTTGGGCGACGCTTCTTTTTCTAAGCTGCACAATTTTCACTGCGAACAGATCAACATGAGATTGCTTTTTAACATAAGCATATAAATGGTTCATTCCTGCCTCATGTCTGTCACTTCCTTTTCCTCATTCGTTATAATATGGTAGTTATGCGGATACTTGATTCTCTGTATCCAACAGTTTCTTTTACCGAAAATGATATAGGCCTTTTAATCAATTCTATTGCCAAAAGCATCGCGTTATTACTCTGGTATATAATCCAAAAACCAGTCGTAACAGAGCCGTATAATTTAACCCATCTGGTCTTAATTTTAATAATACGTTTTTAATACGTGATTCATTACCGTTTTGTGGGGACCTTCCACAGATTTTTCCTCTCTTCGAATATCTCCAATTATTCGGTGATGCAAAGGCTCCTGAACCTGATATTATATGCTCTTTTTTCATACTACTGCTATTCCTTCTTATCCATGACTGTGTCTAAAGCTTCTGTTAGTACGTTAAGTCAAAATCTTTTCTAATATATTCAATATGACCCCTTTTACAATCAGATTCCAGCAACAGAGGTTATGTTCCAAAAAACCTGAAGAGAGTAATTATTAAGCCGTTTAAGCCACGTAAACATTGAGAGAAATATAGTTGTGAGTTCTCGTGTCTCTGGAAGGAAATCCAGTTCACCTAGAGCAAATGATGCCGAATAAAAAATACGGGCGAAGGAGTAGATTACTACGCAATTCCTTTGAAATATAAATCCAAATACGTTTATTCCATATTGATATAAAACTTATAGTTAAGTCATTTAAATTAGTTTTTTCAAAGAACATTGAACTGAAAGTTGAATAGAAAGATTAATTTGCGTTTTTCTTTGGTTTAATAATAAATGGATTTCACTGCTCCGTATTAAGAATAACTTCTGTCTACTCAGCCACGTTTTGTGTTAAATAAAATTAGAAAGTGAAATAAAACTGTATAACTATAAAAATAAGATATGTGTGTGCATACACACATATGCACGCGTAGCCAGACACGCATACGGGTGTGTCTATGTATGTATGTGTATATATAATATATATATATATATATATATGCACACACACACTGCTGGTATTACAGTGCAGCTGATAGCGAGCGCAACCTCATATCCACAACCTCACTTATTTACCGGAATATGGTCTTCATAACCTCAAACTGAAACACTAAGAGATTTTTGATAACCAGTTTTAAGAAAAGAATTTGGCATCGTTAATGTGTTTCTTTGCTTTTATTTTATGCTATTTCCAATGTATTTTCCAGCCACATACAGACAAATTCACCTCTTCATTTTGGTTCTGTCGTTTAATTTTCTTCATCTACAAGTTATACATTCAATAAAAACCTGTGCTTTGCTTTCCTACACGGTCAGATACTGCCGAGTTATTCTTCCCAGCTCAACTATTCTCACAAATCTTCCTCTCACCTCTGCTTAAGGTCATTTTTATTGTAAACTTGATATACGGATCTTCCTAGGCATTTTCTTTTCTCATTTTAGATAGAGAAAATCTAGAGCTTCGATTTTGTCCCAGCCTGTCGTTCTACCAAAGCGTGTTTACCCAGCGCTACCTTTCTAAACAGGATCTTTTTAACCTCGCTCACGGAAGTGCCACGATGATTCATTATTTAAGAAGAACTTTTGAAACTAGGGTGAAAACATAGCTCAGTAAATGGCCGGTATAAAATGTTAATTTTTAATGAATTGATAATGAATGCACTACTAAAAATGATACTGTATAATTTTACTGCTAAAACTTCAAAAAAACTCGTAAAACGTTCCTGAGACCATAAAATATACGGACAAGCTTAGACAGATCCTTCTCCCAAAGCCATTACACAAATTAAATTTCCCTTTAGAATGTGATGGAGTCTAATTTTTTCTTTCCTTTTCAGGTGGCTATGGCCTTCAATCGATTTTCGTCTACCATCTATTAAATTAAATATTTCTATATCCACCCGCCAAGGGTGAGTTAATTAGTAGGACTCTCATTCCTAAGTTGAGACTACAACGTCCGAAGACTATCCATGGACGTTAAACACAGCAATTTAAAAAATAAATGTGTCTAAATACTGAGTGATGGAAATATCTTTTAAATGCTATTTGAAAAATATAATTTTAAAAATAAATATTTGTTAACCGGTTCAAATATTCTTGAAAAAAATCAAGTAATAAATAGAAAAAATTACCTAGACACATGCATACATGCGCGCACGCACTCACACACGCGCGCACACACACACTTTTTATACATATAAAATTAGATAGCAACACAACATGATAAAAAATATAAAAATAAATATTCATTTCTAAAAATACATGTATTATATGTATTATATATATATATATTTATTTATAAATATATGCTTAAGGATCGCGGTGGCCCAGTGGGTAGAGCGTTGGACTACTGACTGGAGGGTCCCGGGTTCGATTCCGGGCGAGGCACTCTGGGTACCTACAGCTCCACCCAAGCTAGTTGATTTTTCGGGTACCAGATCTTTCTGGGAAACCATAACCGGCACAGGGAAAGGAACTGGCCCCCCTACCCTGATGTGTGAATATTCACACGCCGTCGGACTTGGTACATGGGTGAGCTCTACCATCACCTACTAAACCGACCTTCGGGTTGATTACTGTCTTTTATGGTTTTTATATATATGCTTATTTTATGGAATCAGTGGTTTCTGCCTTTATGCTCATCGAATAAAAATATTACTTATTCGTAGTAGTTAAGAAATCATATATTTAATTCTCTAGAAAAAGTGACAAATTATGACAGCAAATTTAATACTTAGACCACTGGTGATTATATTTCCCTCTTCAATCAAGAAAAATTGTGCAATAATTATCCGGTGTGCTTAAGATTCGTTGAAATGTCATGAGTTTAGTAAATCGTGGCTAAGTAGTCAAATATGGACTACCAGTAAATGCGATCCAAATTTTAGGAAAACTTAACAAGTGTTCCGACCGACTTTTAACTCAACCAAATCCATTACAGCTTTTACTCTGCAAGTTTAAACGAATGTCATCATTGATTCAAACAACTGAAGATAGCGTGTTGGGAGGGCACTATTGGCAAATGCAAGAAGCGAAGACGAAGGAGCGATGGAAAAGCGGAGAAAAACTAGGAGTTGAAACGCAAGATATCGTGTGCATTGGGTTTTCTACTTTTCTTTCAGCTCCCATGAGTTAAGCGTAAATACCCGATTGGCCCATGTCAAAAGCATGCAATACAACACCCTAATATTTTAACGTTGAGGTCACAAATATAGCTTCGTCTTCATCACATAAACGTTAAATTTGACACTTTATTGCTTGATATTTTCTCTTCAAAGTGATGGTGTGAAATAATTTCAAAATGGGACTGTATAAATATGTCCTTCCGTTTAACATAATTTTGGGAAAATATTACCATTCCATAAAATGTACTTCATCTCTAGTGAGTACCCCTAAATTATTTTTTCCTTGCCCTTTTAATCAAAATAGCTCAATAAATTCTAATTTACCACCATTTAAATATCCTCTATTATTCTCAAATAATTAAATCTGGCCTCTAAAGAAAATTATTTATCCAAAAAATATCAATTTAAAAGCATATATTTTTTTCAATATTTGCATATTTAACAATACGTATAATAGTGGAAATGTGTACTTATAATGTTTTTATTCTTATGTGTATGATTTTTATTATTGGTATTTGTTCAAATATTGCTATTTGTCCACCCAATCAAATGATGCAGGACAACCATTCCAAGAAATCCTAATTCCTAAATATGCCAGCTTAAAAATTTACTGTTCTTAAATGACCGCATTAGTGCAGGAAAATGAGTTTAAACCTTTCAAGCCCTTCATATACTAAAATAGATTTTGAAGACAGATTTACCTAATTTTCAAAGCTTACAACAATTGAATATTGTGAATTCCTAATGTTGAGGATTTTCATAAAGTTTACAACCCATAGTGTACTGCACCAAAAATGCTGTAGTAGCCGTTCTGTATAATGAAGAAACGTACTCTGCATTTATGACTAAAATTGATACCCCAGTAATTATTCTAAGGAAATTCAGAGTGAAGGCACTCGTCATCACGACGAGACTAAACTGAGCTCAGTGAGCAAGCATATTGACTGAATCCGAAGTTGGAAGCATCCCAGAGGATGAGGCATCTCTTATGCCCAACTTGGCGTAGCCGGACTCGAATTCACGGGAGGGAGCGGGTGAAAAGGGCTTTCCTGGATCAATGGCAGACACGCACGAAGGACCATTGTAGCTTGTGAGAAACATTTGTCTCTCCATGACATGGTATGCATAGTCGTCTATAAAAAGGGCAGAGAGCGTGATGAGATCGCAGAAAAAGCGAAACCCTGGTGTTCGAGGGAGAGGGCACCTCTGAAAAACTTAAGTGGAGGAAAAGGGTGAGGGGCGGAGAGAAAAATGCGCATCATGAAGGGAGGGGGAAAAAATGTTTAAAAAAATGCTTTTTAAAAATTTCGAGGCGAGATAGGAGACCCTAAGGAGAGGGCAGAGGAAATTTTCCTTAAAGGGATATCATTTGCAAGGCTTAAAGCGGATAGTTGAGATTTCGAAGCTTCCTAAGATCGGCGGTAACATGAGCATTCGTAGCTTTCCGTACAAAGAGATTTTAAGGAATTTGAGTAAAAAGAATTCGTCACATGAGTTCAGAAGTATTGGATATGTATAATATTAAAAATAATTAAAGAGAGATGTTTCAAATCATTTTGTGAGTAACGACTTCCGCTCAGATGACTTAGTTAAAATGATTCATGGAACAATATTCAGCAAAATAATGGGCAGTTGTAAGGGAACAATTCATTAAATAACGAAAAAAATAAAGACAAATGGCGAAATAGATATCTTATTCGTTTGTTGTTTTAGAAGCATTCCCATTTTTTTACCATATATTTTCACGTATCTCAATTTCTACTTTCCGATCCGTCTAGTCCGTCCCCGGGTTAGTATGCTGGTATTTAAATTGATTGTCACTGAATTAAATGAAATAAAAAAAACTGTAATGGGAGATTTTAAAACTATAAATAAAACAATGAGCGAAGTGATTTATTGTCTTTCATTCTTCATGCGCTTTCTATATTCAAATTTCCAACATATTACGTTCAGAGAGAGAGAGGATGTAAATGACAACAATGGTACTATATCATACGACAAGCGCGTCAGAAGCAGTTCAGTGTCCGTGGCAATGGACTTCGAACTCTGAGCCTCTTGACCTCTTCTGTGTATTTTTACGCAAATGCTTCCCCGCCCGTCCCTAGATTTTCCGCACCGTTCTTCTTTTTATATTCTTATCTCTCACTTCAATTACCCTGCCATTAGGAAACCAGATTTCTTGAAACACGCATTACATTAAGTCAAAATTAAAGACCTTAAAGGCCAATTTTCATAATAAAACTATCAAAAAGATCCAATCGTTTTGTTTATCAATATGTATTTGACATGGTCTTTATAGTATGATTACATTCTTTAAAATCATTTTAGTTTAAGTTCCAAGTTCCTAACATTTAACGGTAATAATTTCAGTGAAAGAAAAAAGGAAAAGTCTTAATTTAATTCAATTCAATTTATTTTGTTACATTTGACCATTATAAATAAAAACAATCCCGTGAAATAAAGAATTTCGCAATATATTTTTTTACTCAGCTTTGAGCAAAGATCTCCAACGTGGTCTTCAAATGCGAAAAGCAGAGCACAAACTTGGTTAGAGCATCGGCCCGGCAAGTCTGAAGACCTGTGGTTCAACACTGTCAAGGAAACATTTTTTTATTTGTCATCTGCTCGAAACCGCCTTCCCCACCTTTTCGTGTTTGTCCTTTAACTGTAATCCTATCCCTTTTTCAAATATATATATTTCCATGTGAATGAGTATTCGTTCGCCATATGGCGGGTTTTCGTGTTTGAATGTGTATTTGGACAATTTGGCTAGTCTCCTTCTTCTGACTATGTATGCCAAGATACGCACTGGTACTATCCTTAATGACGTTGTATGATTGCTTTGCTTCTGTTATATCCTCTTGTGTCGTACATTTCTCCTTTGGTGAGTGAAACAGCTCCCTAACGTCCTCTCCTGGCCAAAGAAACAGAACACTTGGTTGCATAAACCAAAAATATGCAACCAATAAACCCACCGCAGATTTTAGGGTAAATTACGTTTCCACGATAGCTCCCCTGGTAAGAGCCTCGATCAAGTAGAACGATCCGTGGTTCAAACCCCGATCAAGAAAATATTTTTTCACCAGCGATCTGCTTGATTCCGCCTCCGCGGAAGCCTTGCCTCCCCCGCCGCCGGGCACGACACACAGCCCCTTGAGCCGAGTCCCGCAGTTGCAAGGACTCATATTCTCTATAGTGCCCATCATTACATTCTTGGGAATGATAATTGAGGTGGTTTCCCGTTGCCTTTCTCAATAGTGTTTTTAACGTGACACCATCACTTATTGGCCGCCCCACTGGGGTCAGACGCCTTTGCAGCCGCCTCACTACGGAACAGACGTTGCGTGGACTACCTTTCGTCTGGCTCCTAACCTTCGACCTATCTGGCATGGGTGACCCTACCAAGAGCAATTATTATTACTCCCGCCAGCACAGCTCTAGGGGTCATCGGAACACACAAGCCCTTCCACCACGACAAGGTTGTAGTCCATGGGAGGGATATATATATATGTATAAATGAAGCCATTTCTATGCGTTTCTCTGTGTTTTTGTTCGCCAGCGCTATCCCATTTCTTTATTTAAATTATGTATGCATATATATATATATATATATATATATATATATATATATATATATATATATATATATATATATATATTATATATAACACTTACGCTCCACCCCTTTCTCACTCTCAGTCCGCGGCTTCCGCCTCTGCAATTAGACCCCCTCCAACCAGAAATACATGGACCAGCTACATGACTCTCTCAGAATATATGGGTACCCTAAAAATCTACTGATTAGTAAAATTCTCAAACCGTAAACCTAATATACTCCTCAAACCGCTCAACCCCAAAACAAAAACCGCTCATAATGCCCTAATCTTATCACCACTTTCTTTTCCGGAACCCACAAAATTAAGCATATGATCCGTGAGCTCTTCCCAATTATTAATAACAATCAATCCATATCACTTTTATTCCCACATTGTCCCTCGTTTCGTTAAAATGCCCGTCATAGTTGCGAGGCATCTTCAAGTCGACAAAACCACCTGTCAAAAAATCTAATCTCTTCCCCGCCCCTGTCCGCACCATACAACCTCCCACGCTGCAAATGTTGCCTTCTCCTACGACCCTCCACCTCCTTTGCTACCAACTCCCAACCGAACGACACATGCACCTCAAAAAACATATATCGTCTCTCCTGTAATTTCTACCCTACCTTCTACGTGGGTGAATGCACGACCACCCTTTTCACACAGCTTTCCACAACCAATCTTTCGATGACTGCTTTTCTGTTTCGGTGATTGAAATCCTTACCAAATCTACAAGTAACATAGAGGTGATAACCCGCGAGGTGGCGCATATCTGGGTGCTCCAGTCATTTAAACCCCCCGGAATGAACTAAGCCCACTGAATGAATCCAAAAGCTGCCTACATTTCCTCTTCCCCACCTTATCCGTTTCCTATTTGTCCCTTACCTCTCCTCCCCTCGCTCTTCCCCCGCACATGTCCTCTCCGCTCTTCCCCGAGAACGCCATCCTGATAAGGACGGTCGTGCCGTCGAAACGTAAACTACATATACATGCTTATTAATGCAATGAATGGCTATGGGGTTCAATTGAACAAACAATCGTATTGATGTTTAACTCTTCGATCTCGTGCAAACTCAATAAATAAATTATGCCATATGGTTAATATATTTTAAAAACATCAATCTCCTAATTTTGGGAGCAAGTAGAATGAGGATTACGGAAAATAGTCAAAACCACCATTTAAACAGGACCAAATCAAATTAAATGAAAACGCCCTTGTTGAGAGAAAGAAACATTAAAAAAATTGTCACTCAAACGTTTTGGTTTGGTATTAGAATCTAGTTAAACTGCGGTAAGTGGTACCACTTGATCGCGCGTGGCCAAGGCCCGAGGAAAAAATATAACGAAATCAAACTTACCTACCATGTAAAAAATGTGCAAAGTAACCCCTTTCTGCGGCACGAGGGCGTTGTGAGATGAAACCCTTTGACGCCCTCGGCCCCAGAACGTTCTTCCTAACAGTCGAATCATTTCCACGCGGAGCCACCTCCGATATCTTCACCCATGCTGTACGACGATTTGTAGAGTGAGACTTGATGCCGCACTACCCATTATACCTTTCCCTTTCCACGGAAACTAAACTCTCTCCCACCCCCTTCCCTCTCTGGGGACACTTCCCTCGACTAGGAAAAATCTTTTTCCCTTCTTCGAAGCCCTCCTCCTGGGCTTTCTACAATACACCCCTTGCCCTGGTTCCCCTTCTCTTGCCCTGCCCACGGAGGGGTGTGTGCGGGTAGACGGTACAGACGAGAAAAGTCGAGGGAGAGAAGAGAAACCGTGGAGTTGGGGGGGACGAGGGGTGGGCGGCTGTAGGGTCGTGGAGAAGTCTCGGCGTTGTCAGCGTCAGCGTTAATGGCGCGTGTTGATTGGCTCCCTTTATAAGAGAGGGGAGAGGTTTAGTGGATAGTTTGCGGATGGAAGGAGAAACAAAAGGGGAGAGGCAAAAGGAAGTCGGCGATAGAAGAAGCCCCGGCACTCACGAGGACCGCCGGGGAGGGAAAGGAAACGGCGACAGTGTGGGAAGCGGTTCCCAGGATTCCCTGAAACAATGGCAGACTCATCTCCACTTCTCCTCACCAAAGCCTTGACACCCCCATTGCGCGTCATAGCCTCCCTTTCTTTCAATTTTCTCTAGCCTACTTCTTTTCGGCACTTTTGCTGCTGTTAGGGAGGAGGGAGAGAGGGTCGACAACCCTCCCACGAAGAATCCCCAATTTCTGGAGAAGATGGGAATATGCGAAATATATTATTCATACGAATTTGAATTTGCTTGCCCTCTATTTGCATACCCGAAACCATACCTGAGTGTTACGAAAGAGCCAATTTATTAACATAGTAAAAGTGTTTTTGGATCAGGAATGACAACTTTGCGACTCAGGAAGAATTGTTGCCCAATACCTATTAATTTTCTGATTGAATAAATGCCGCAAGGCAATTAACAAAAGGAAAATATCGCAAATTATTGCAAATGAATGCATTTCTTTTATATATTTTTATAACTTGTTCAACCTTAGGGTCAAACGAATGACTTCATTGTGGTGGTATTATTTAGTAAGCATGTTGATTATTTTTCAGTATTTCCTTTGCTCCAATAATCCCATCGGAATCGAGTTTTCTATTATCATTTAAGTTTCAATTCAATCGCCTCCTGGAGGAGAGAATCGAAGAATTTTTAAATTTCATTAGTGTTTATAGGATTGAATATTCACATTCATGTATTTCCTTCACACCGAGAGATATAAAACACGAGACAAGTGTTAAACTCATGGTGAGGCATGGGCCACAGAACATTTAGTCTCGGTGGACTATGATTTGCTCCCGATATTTAAATTGTTTGCGCGACGCATGCAAACTACGAACATGCAACGTACTCGTAGTTGGTTCATTCCCCAGCTAATCCTCTGAGAATCAAATCGATATCAGGCTTGTTTTGCATGGGTCCCTCCAAATTTTGAACGCTATTATCTTTATTTATTCCCCGCCGAACTCAACGGGAAATCAGTTCAAATTGCAGCACATACAAGCATAATTCCTTACTGATAGAGACGCCTATTACCATGAAACAGCAAAAGTTTGTAATTGATTTTGTCGGTGATGGAATTGCTACTGCACGGTCTGTTAACAGATAACCACTCGTTTTAAATTTATCAAGTTTTCGTGAAAATGCTGATAGATACATTCAAACGAATGATGGATTTGTAAATATTTCATCCACCTTCATTCATGCATTAACCCTTCAATGTGATGATTTTTTCTGATTTTAGAACTTCACTCTCCCATCTTTCTTCCTCGTTAATTTGTGAGTTTTTATTTTATTCTTATTTTGCGTGTTTGCTCCTAATCTTTGCCATAGCCATCTTCATTCATATTAAATACTTCAAGAACCCTAATCTTTTTGGTGTTAATCTCATCCATGGATATTATATTTATCTTTGGATTATTTCCATATTTAGATTTTTTTGTATGTAGTTTTATTCTATTTAACGTGTTCAAATATCATTCCCCGTCTAACGGGCTTGCAGTGCATTGTGTAGATGTACATGTATTTCAAATAAATATTTTGCCACCCTTTACTCTCAAAAGTAATTTACTTTACTTGGAACAATGAATTTAGCTCCTGCTAATAGACTTGAGCTATTTTATCAAAGGAGTGGATATTCATGGAACCTCTTTCATTCCTACTTTTGCTATTTCTGATTTTGTTGAAAGATTGAACTGATTTTTCATTTGAAACTTAAACAACCTCACAGGCCACTATACACGTAAGTGACGTCAAGCCCGGCTAATTGACTCATTTCCCGGTGGATCGATTCTTGGATCCTATACTTAAATTTTCAAGGTACATTGAAATTGATGTTGTCAAACTGTCTCCGTTTCAATTTTCCCTTTTTTTCGTTGATGCACACATTACCAAATCCAAATAAGGATCCGCATTTTCGGAGAGACACCTGCTAATCTAGACTGAGCCACAAAAGTCTAGATTTTAACTTAAGGCATAATGGATTAGTTTAATAACAGACAACATCATTTTAGTTTAGTTTAGTTTTGTGACGGAGGCAGCTAAGGGAATTTGCGCCATTAGGTATGAGTGGGGAAAGGAAGGGTGGAGCAAAACCGGCGTCGGCATTAGCCTACTCTGGTCGAAAGGTGCCAAGGGCCCCGCAGTTAATCGTCCCATCCGACGGATGTCGTACTCACTCAAAGTGTTCTTCACAAAGCACTTCAAGTAGGGATCGGGATACCATTGAAAAATATTTGTTGTCTCCAGGATTTGAACCCGGGCCTTCGCAGTGGGAAGCCTGAACGTTAGTTTTCGCACCATCCCGATCCCCAACAACATCATATAACAACAACAACATCAAAGTTTTTTAACGGGATATTACATTTTCTTCCGGGGTCATAATTTGCAGAAAAACTAAAGCATTCCACTAATTGATTTTTTCTACTCCCCCGTGTGAAAAATGACAGTGTATCACTTCAAGAACTGAAACATGGGTCCCTTGCTATTATTTCATCCAGCATTATGCGCATGACTTATTCCAGGTCAAATGGGGTAAAGGCAATCTTAAATGAAGCATGCAACTTGCTAACGAAGGAGTTCTCCGCCTTTCCTTCCTCATTCATCTTGTCTTTTAATGAAGAACGCAAACTTGTTAGGGAAGCTGAAAACGACAGTACCAATCCTTCCTGAAATATAGCACCAAAATAATGCTTCCATCTTAGGTTATTCCCCGGAATGGGAGTTTTAAGAAATGGAGGCCATTAAAAGCGTTCGATGTTTTCGTAGGGATATTCAATTACTATTAACGCGCCCCTCAAGTTAAGAGAGTCTTAACATAAATAAGGATTACTTAATCCATTCGTAGCTTGAGAGTATGATTTTGAATAACACGATTAACGTTACACCATTTTTAATATGATTTTGTTGGTAGAATTTTGAAAAAATTTAGATGCAAAATTTGATCTTATGATATGTACCGAGATAGGAATAGACTACCGTAAATGCCAAATTAAATAGTAGCCAGTAGCCAGTTACCCTATAGCGTTTTAATTTAAAGGGAAAAATTAAGAATACTTTGACAGTTCCTTAAGTCATTAATTACTAGAATAACATGATGATTTTCATTTAATAAAATGTAATTATTATTGTATAATTCCATTAATTGATTTATATGCATACAATATGTCATTTTAATTTAGACCATACATGTATTATTCATCAATTGCTATGCTAATTCATCATTAAACTATGGTAAAAATCCTACTTAAAAACTTATTTTGCGAGAAAAAGCTCATCACATTTATTTCAATGTAGCGGAAATAATGTGTTCCCTCCTAATATTTTGGATGTTCCATGCTCCTACAGAAGTTTCCCACCGTATATCAAACCATACTAATAAATAGCCTAATTCAATCATGTCCCATGTGAAATCTGAAGCTGCGGCCTTCGCGGTAACTGGCAAGCGAATTCACTGCCAGATAAACTGGGTCATCTCAAGAGCTTCTGTTTTTTTGTACTTAACGAGGTTACCTAACAGTTTCCGTGGACGAAATATTTAAGAGAGTAAAATTCGTTAATATTAACTGATAATTACTTAGGTATAGGAACGAATGGTATCGACTTAGGGCATGGGTTAACTACACTCGTCCCTCTACTACATAATTATGACGAAAGAAAACCCAAGTCATAATAAAACAGCTTCTGGGATATATTATTATATTTATTCAAATGATTTAAGGATTAATTTGGATTATCTGAAACTCATTATTATGTCATCATTTCAATCACTCGTCATTCATCATTTCAAATTACTCTTGCAATTTTTTTTTCATGAAGTCTAATAAATGCTTTTTTCTTCTATCTCTCTCCAACGTATGTTGCCTGTGTCTCCAAAGAACTTAAAATCCATGTCTCTCTTCTATCTGCATTAATACTATAAATACTATTATTTGGTGATACACAAAGCAATCATTCATATTGAAGTCCTTACTGATATTTTCTCTATGTCTCAATAGAAGATTCCCATTTTCATTTCCCAAATTATAAACGTTTCTTTTACTACCAAAAGTAGCTTCAGTCTCAATCTTCAATACCAAATTATTACTTTTCAATTAATCCTGTAAAATTCCAGTTAGATACGTGATATTTTCATGAGTTATTATCATTTATCCAATAAATCTCGGACTAATTATATGCTGCAATCAACATTGGTACCATACACTTGGCTGGCAAGGTAATTATTTCATAATAGCCAAATGGCTTATTCATTAGGTATTCATTGGCTAATTTCTCAATCCAAAACATTTAATCAGGCGTAATTATCTACATTTTTTACTACTTTTCTCATTAATTTCCCATGCGAAACAACTTTATTACAGTAATCTAAACTGATCGGTTAGTTTGATTGGTGAGTGTAGAGATCATTTCGTACTAATGTTCTCCGAGGCAGCAGAATTCGCGCACTAAGTCAGGGTGAGTAAAAACGTTCCCGGAGCTGATATCATAACAGACAAACACACACACATATGCTGGCTAAATGATCGAGCAGTTGGATATGCCATTGGTCTTACTATATGGTCTGGTTACCCTTCTGCAATTACCGTCAGTGACGTGTTATCTTACATAAGATATATGATTCTTATTTATAGCACTCAAGCCGAAGTTCTATACATTTTCAAAAGCTGTTTTGTATAATTTAAATCTTAAAAAGTTTATACTTTATGGTATCTAAGGGATAGTATAAATAAGGGTTCATCTATAGGTTGCACGCATAAAATATTTTGGAAAGAAGTAGCTTTCTTTGCCTGAATATGTTGTCATGTATAACCGAAAGTTTAAAATAAGGCTAAAAAAGAATTCTTTATCATCTCTATTGTAGCCACTGCGGGTAAAAAAGTAATCTCTCCCGCCCCGTTTATATTCAACGATAGGCACGCTATGCATAATCGTGTGTAAATATTTTGAATGTCACCCTGCAAATGACAAGATCCGCCTTTCAATTTGAATTATTTACTACGATGTTAAAGTATTGGTAAATTTAGAAAAAAAGTGTGTTAACCGAAATTTGTCAGTAGTCTATGAAAACATTAAATGATATAGCAATAATTGTATTTTTTCTTGATTATTACTTCACTTAAAGGCAGTTCATCCAGTTTCATATACTACCGCTATCAATTAAATACGTTTTCATCGTTCGTAATAGAATAATTAAACGGTTTGAAATGCATCAATCTCCTCCACATTTTCTATCTAAGCGTGCTTTGATCTGATGGTTGTGTTTTTAATAGTGTCTTTTTTGAATATCGTCGTTATAACAAATTTGATTGAGTCGGCTAGCAAATCTTTTGACTTTGTTCGACAATGCTTCTTACGCGCTTAATGTTGTTTAATGACCAAACGAATTTTATAATTCTCCCCTGTCTCATATTTAATTCAGTAGCTGTAGTGTTAACGCTGTCCGCCAAGTTCGAATTAGTCTATTTCCTCTTTTCTACGTATTCATTAATATATAATACAAATTCCTCACATCAAATGAAAATTTTTGCCAAGACGAAGGGGCACGAATGCCTTAAGTTATCGCAGCCGAATAATCACATATGATTTTTCAATAACTCCTCTGTATTTTTAAAAAAATATATCGGTATTTACTCGAGGAATTAAAATGAGCAACAAGTTTTTGCAACTGCCATCAAGTCCCCGGTTTGAAGGTAACTAAGTGAATAAATAATTGAATGAATCGATTAAATAAATAATTAACGCGTTGTACATATTATTAAAAGTAATTTTATTATGAACATCACACTTTTGTCTTTTGAAAATAGGTCATTAATTTCATCATGCATGATTATGATTTTTAGTCCACAATTTATGTCCTTACAGACATTGATTTGATACATTCATTTGTTCCTATGATGCGCAAAAATTTATCATTTTTGTCAAACTACTTCATCTTGCTTTTGTTAGTTTCACGTAGGTGTAATATTTATCATAAGCTTCAGAAAAATCCGTCTGTGTGTTTCCATGAATGGCATTTTAATTTGTGGATTTGACCTGAAATTATCCATTTATGTACTCTTGTACACGACCACATACACACACAAACATTTAATGTAACTAATTATGTTTTTTTGCATATATATTAGTGTATGAGGGCATACACACACACACACCCTAGGCTTCCACTAACGCACGCAGGAAACTGAAGCACACAACACCCACTGCGGGCAGTGGGAACAGTGGGGAAATCGATTTGTGGGAATTTCCCGCCCAAATGGATCCATTCTGTCGGTTAGCGAACGCACGCATTAATCGCCCCCTGCATTTACCATCTGCAAGTGACGGTGTTTTAATCGCTCTCGTCGTCGAGGCGGAGTAAAAAGGGGACGGGCGGCGAGAGATGAAGATGATGGTGATGATGATGATGGTGGCGGAGTGGTGGTGGTAGAATGGACCACTTCCTTCTCTACCCTCCCCTCCCTATCCATTTCTTTCATCTCCCTCACCCCTCCACGATCATTCCCCTTCTTAAATATCCTTGAATGGTATGACTCGGGAGTGGAAGAAAAAGCTCCGTATCGCTTACACGAGAGACCAAAACTATTTCCCCGTAGGCACGGCAGATGGTTTGACTCGAGTGTTTTTTCTCTATCTTCCCACTTTTTAGAATCAAATCTCGATTATTGCCCTTATCATTAGTCATCGGGGACTCTTTTTCTTCTATTCACCACACATATCCCTTTTTTCTCCCTCTCACTCTTTCTCTCTCTCCCTCTCCCTCACTCTCTCTATGCCTCCATCTCCATAATCTGAGTGCGTACCTATGTCTCTTTTTTCGCCTTTCCCCGCACATCTGCCGCTATTCTCCCCCATTTCCCTTTTCCTTCCCTCTCTCCTTGGACCCTCCTTCTTTACCCCTTGGTTATCCACCCCCACTCTCTCTTCGGGGCATCGTTTCCCTTTGGACGATTTTTGACAGGAGGCCTGTTCCCGGGCGGCCCTTTCCGTCAATCGTGAGCGCATGAAAGAGTGATTATGACGCGGATAGGACCGTTGCGGCGACAATTGGCGTATGAATAATGATCGTAGGTTGCAATATTAGAATACTTTAATGAAATCTTGGGTGGGAAAGAGAAAACTAAATGAATGGATTGAGGCGGGTGAATGAAACATTTGGATGATAGGAATTGAATGTATACTGTAATTCCCTTTACGTTCAATTAACTGATTTTTGCTGGCTATTCTCTCTGTGACTTTGATGTATTTATTTTCTTGCACAGATTTTCACGTGTGCAATGAACGAATCCCAATTCTTTTGTTAATAAGAAATAAAAAATTCAATTAATTTGGAATTTAATTTTTTTTAAATAAATGTTTAATTTACGTTCAAAATAAACTTGTGATACTCAAATTATTATATAATTTCATTTGGAAACAATTCTTAATAGAATAATCGGTTTCTTATTTGAAGGAAGTAGTATTCATATTTAAATTTCGTTTAGTATTTCGGAAAATAAAGATATATTACCTACAGTTGAACTTTTTAATTCCTAATATAAACGATTTTAAGCTGTATGTATGTTACAATATAAGGAATAGCATAATTAAGTGAAGATTTTAACTACCAATAATTTTTTTTAGTTTGTACATGAAAACTTTATTGAATCGCCTTCGCGAATTTTGTTGTTTAGATGATGGATTAGTTGAAGAGATAATGTGGAATTGAGCTATAGACTGCTTGAGAGCCATGTTTTTATTTTCCACTGAGATTGAGCCCCTTAATTTCATGACATATAAAAATAATCACGATGGAAAATAATTAATTAATTAGAGCATGTCATTTACATGAGGGAATCAGGATGTTCACGCCCAATGTGCGTGTAAATACTATGCAACTAACAGCTGTGTACAAAATATATTAATCCCGAAATATTTAAAGACTATTAAGTAACGAAATTAGAAGTTTTTGTTCAATGGCATCCTTCTCAATTGTTATGCTCGTAGACGGATCATGAAGGTAACGTTTATATATTATATCCTAGTTCTTATACACCACGCCTTACTTATCGACAGAAATGATAAAATTATTAATTTATTCATTTTTAATTTTTCGAGAAAGAGCCTCTCTTTAAAAATAAATCCAACATTTAGGGATAAAAATATGGAATGAATTTCTCATATATTCAAAATTAAATTCTTTGAAATTGAACAGTTGGTTATTTTTTCACAATTGCCTAGTACTATACATTGTTTGACAATTTGATTGAATACTATTTGAGAACTGTAGTAGGGAACATTTTTTCCCAACAAGAATTTCAGCTGTTGAATTTATACGATATGCTCTCTCCATGCGGTAAATGCATGGATTACCATGTTAACCGTCATGTCATTATTACAGCACAGCAATTCAGTGTTTTCTTCGTCCACTTTTGTCATTTCAGCTAATCAACATGAATAATTGAGTGTTTTGACTATATTAATTTTGATACATTTTCAACAGGATATTAATTGAGAGCATAAAATAAACTCAAAATATAACCCATACAGCGGCGCAGGAAGACATTTTCATTCAGTGTCATTTAATATCTGCTCAAATTATTGGTAAGAAATTTGTTAAATATTCAGTATCCGTAGCATGCATTAAACATAACATCATATGATCATTTCATAAAACTTCAAAACGCTGTAACGTATATGAGAACGTAACTTCAATACAAATATCGCAAATGTATTTGAGGCATGATTCAAAAATATAACCTTTTAAATTACCCTAATTATCCGTAAAATTTACTTCTTATTTATCGATTTTATATGTCTCATATTCTACTACAAATCTATACGAAAATGTCACACAGAGGTCAAGTAAAAGAGAAAGGTAATGAAACATTGAAAGCATATGACAGCAAAGCATTGCATATATTATACTTTCGACAAATTTCAAGAAACTGAGGGAAATGCCGCAACAGTAACTTTTAACGAAGTCATCGGTTAATATGCTTTTCAATGCAACAATTTCAGAGTGTAAACATCATTCGCCTCGACCGGGATACAAACCCGCATCCCTCGATCTCCGGTCGAGTACTTTAGCCAGTTAAGATACCGAGGCGTCCTCTTAAACTTTCGACCAAGCGAATGATTTTTGCACTCTGAAATTGTTGCATTATATCATACTTAAAAAAATGAAAAATATGAACAAGTAAATCTCAGATTAAAAGTGTTTTTATTCATTCCTCATTTGGTACTATTCATACATAATATAAAGATGAAAGGTTTTACTTATTTATAAAGATAAATCATTGATTATGTATCTTCAATTAATAATATGATAACATGATAACTAGATTTTATTTTACCTTCTACTACTTGGCTGTAGGCATAATTTTAGTAGCGATGATGCAAATATTTTTATAAAATTATTAATAAGCATGTTTTTTTCTTGATATTTGAGCTAATGGAATGATGATATGGAAATAACCCTTTAGGAATTTTGATAGCTGAAAGGATGGTTGAAAGTGGATGGCGTCAGTGTACATATATTTTTAACAATAGATGTTTATTATATTTTTCATGCCTTTACAGAAATAGAAACAGTAATTACAGTTCAAAATTAGCAATTTTTCAAATCAAACAGGATTTAAACATGTGTGTTCAGTCTTTAGAAAACTCAGATGAGAGCATAGCAGTCTCCAAATCCCAAAGAGCTTAAATCTCCAAGGGTAATGCTGTATCAAAGTCAGTCTTTGATTTTCTAATTGATATATTTGAAGCACTCTAGAAAACAGAAAGAAAAAAGTCTTCCTATTTTAAAAATATGCCTGAATTCGCTATCGTATGAGTTATAATGTTACTTTAATACTGGCTACAAAAAAACAGGGAATTAAGGATTGATATTTATAATTTATCTTCTATTAGAAAACAGCGTATTTCACAACTGGATAAATGCCTGTGTACAATAAAAACGCCTTGTAATGCAAGAACTACCTGTATATAAGAATGCCCAAAACCTCCACATTGAGCGTTGGTAATATCATTTTATTTTGAAGATTTAAGGTTTTTTTCATTTAATCCACTTACGCTAAAAAATACGTAAAACCGTGTTCAAAATATCCAAGATACGGTGTAAAAAGATTTTTAAAGTATAAAGCGATGTGACATCAAACGACTGACAACTGTGTGAAGTGTCATTTCGGGGTAGCCTAGCTGATGCGAGGTGACCCATAACCCTATGGCAGGAAAACTACAAAGAAAGCACGCAAGACTAACATAAGAAAGATATGTCCGTAGTTTCGCGTCACCCCAGGGAGGTCCACCCAGCTTGATTAGGAAATTGATTCCCGGGACGGTGACGGCGGAAAGGCGGGTGGCAGGGAGAGGTGCACAAGTGGTATGCTGACAAGAAACACCGGCGCACCGCATGGGCCAGTCGTTACTCTACACACATACCATATACGTGCGAACACAAACTGCAGAGATGGCGGGCGTATTCCCGAGGCCCGGGCCGTTAAAACACAAATAGCGAAGCGGAGGACGGCTTGCAGTGCGGGCGCGCGGAAATTTAAAGAGAGAGCCCAGATAGACACATCCTATGTACCTCGAACCCTCCCATTCCTCTCCCTCATCGTCTCGCGAACACCCACGTGGGCCAAACCAGCATCCCAGACTATCTCCTATCCCACATCGGCCAACCCACACCACTCTCTCTCGCCCGCCCCCTCTCTATCTTAAAATGATTTACGCTTCGTGATATGAGGATCTTGGGTCTGGAGAAGGTGGGGGGGTGAATGGGAGGAAGAGGAAAGGAGTGGGACGTCGGGGGGACGTGGAGTTGCGGGGGGCATCGGGAGGGGAGAGGATGGGACTGAGGGGGAGGGTAGGGTTGAAATCGATTACGCGGCGGAAAGATTGGACCCCCGCGCCAAAACCATTCCCGTAACGACGGTGTGCGTGGGTGTGTGCGTGCGGGGTGTGCGTGCGTGAACGGGTTTCCCGAGGGGTAAAAAGCGATTGCCAGTGCGGTAAGTATATTTATGGACAGTGCAGGGCCCCTCCCACAACACCGTCCCTGCCTACCTCCCCCTTCCCAACGAGAGGTCAGGGTTGAGTAAATAGGAGCAGAGGCCCCGTCGAGTTTAAGTCGAACCCTGAGTGGGGGACGGAGACATTATTGCTTAGGTTGGGCCGAGGGGAGGGGAGGAAGGTGTTTTACCTCTTATTAAGCGTGCAGTCGTGGGATGAATCGTTGAGGGGTGAGCAACAAAGGGAGCGGAGGGATCTCTTTGGCTTGGAGAATGTAGTTCAAACAGGTTAAAATTCGGAAGATGCCTGATAATGGTTCATTAATCCTTATTCAAAAGGATGTGCCATCGTAATAATGATAAAGCGAGCATAACTTCCCAACTTAAGTAAAGATGCAATCAAGTGCACAATGCCAAGGAAGTAACGCGTGGAAGAAGGTTTCCTTCAAAAAGTGAATGCATCAGCCTAAAAGAAGACATTGATTCACGGCATTCTTTTGTTTCATTAATTGTGCAGAAGTTAAAAAAATGATAGTTATTCATAAATCACAATATTTTTGACATTTTACTTTGAATTGTTTTACATTTTCACTACACCAGTCTAGTTTGACCATTAGGCCAATCAGACAGAAAAATTTGAGAGTTGATTTAAGGTATCCTTAAAGGCACGTCTTTTAAAATAAATTCAGATGAAATATTATGAAGAGGGTTCAAATACTTTTGGTATTTTCTAGAAATAAAATTTTTAGATATATTTTTATATATAATTATAAAAATTAGGAAAAACTAATTCTGGTTCAAAATTTGAAGAAGATATGAAGATAAAAACCCTTATTATTGTGACTAAAATGGCAGATAATTGAAGATTTTTCATTCTTGCAACTGCCTTTGTGAGTGATATAAATTCGTCTGTGATTTTTTTAAATAGAAAATATCATAATATCCTATTGGCTACTTTGACTTAGGTTTGAATTTTTCTCCATAGTACACTTCAGATAATTGAACACTTTAAACAAAAATATTTTATAAATTTTCCAAGCACTTCGCACAATTGGAATAAGCGTTTTAAAGATTGAGACGGAGTTCTGATGAACAGATTATTGACGCAGACAAAAGAATCTCCGCTTTATTCTCTAGAGTATTTCTTCCTTGAATTCCGCGATTAAAAAAGTTATTTATTGTAGTTGGCTTTCACCTGATGAGGCAGATAAGTAACAATCAGTAATAACGAAAAACTACACCTATTGGTAATTGATACACAAATTTGGAATGGTTTCTCGGAAATGAAGAAGATGAGATTCAGGTAAAATGTTGAAAAATCGCAAAAAAAAACAGAAAAAGAAGGGTTCATTCGTAGAAAATAATAAGGACTTTCTACCCAAGTTCTTAAATGAGTTTAATATGGATAATGGTAAATTACTCTTCTTACAGTGTTACTATTTTTACTTCTGCTACTTATTATCGATTTACGTGTATTCTAATATTTAAAATTTCAGGCAAATGTAATCATTCACCTATAACTTGTTTCAACGTCATTTGTATAGTGTTTGAAAGTACAAGATGATATGTTCAATGTCAATTAAAAAGCTGGTTCATCGAGTTTCAATATTTAAATAACTGGTTGATTATTTAAAGAGCCTAAATTACAATGTCGCTTTATGCCTAATTCGTTTTTACCTTCACCACGTTAATGTTTGTGATTCAGTATATTGGCTACAATAACAAATACCTGAACTAGATATATAAATAATTTGACATATATATTGTACCTATTTCGTCAATATTCCCAAAACATTCCATTCCGAGGTCTCTGCAGAATATCATCCTCTTTTCCATGCTTTTGAGACTAAAATAGACCAATAATTATAATAAATAAAAAATGAACTAATATTGTGTAACATTTTCTAAATTCTAAACAATTACACTGTTTTGGATTTAAGGATGAGTGTAGACTACTTCAAAAATAGAGCGGTAATAATTAATCGTATATATTTTCCTTTCAAACGTAAATCTATTATTCTCTGTAGGAAATTGCTTCAAATCGGAATAGTTTCGAAAAAACCATGGATAATATTTGTGACGGTGTTGGCTTCAAACTATTCCGAGAAATTGTTCACGAATCGTAACTAAATGAACTCGACGTTGATAGGTTTTAGTCCGTAAGCTTCAGGCTCATCAAAGATATTCCGCAAGCAGCAATGAGGTTTCATTATAACAATGTGGCGTATTTATTTCTTTCCATCTTGTCAAACCTGTCTGCACCACCATTTAAATTTATAGAAGTTCCATAACCAAGCTTAGAGTCTTAAAAAGGAATGTATTCTGGGCGTGAAAAAGCTACGTCGAAGGCCAAGGATAAGGAAGGCACCATCAAGGAGTGACCTCCGAATTCTCCGAATTCTATCAAGTTCCATCACAGCCGCACGCCTTTCCGCCCAAAAACAACGTTACTCTCGAACACTCTGCCACCCCTATCCACCTTTAGAGGTGTGCGGTGAGAGGGGGATCAGCTACATATGACCTCTTGTGACATTTATTCTGCCCACCCCAATGACATCCAGCGAAAACCTTTTCAATCCTTTCCTTTAACGTCATCCCTCGGCCTCCTGTCTCTCTTCAATGCCCTGTAAACCCCCTCCACCCACCCTGCCCCTCCATTTCGTTCTCCCTTCTGATCTTTTCTCCCCGCGCTGTCGGGGAAAACAGCAGGACATTCATCACCGAACGGAGTTATTCCATGGTTTATCCACCTTCAAATCCCTTACTTTCCCTTCCTTCTGCAATCCCTTCCACACCATTGTATTACTTTTGCTCCCCTTTTAGTTCGTGTGGCTCAGCGTGGTGCTGTGTGTTTGATCTCCTACCCTTTTTCCATCACTCACTCTCTTTCTATGATGATATCCATCCCTTTTAGTTTATTATTCCCACGACGTTTTCCTCCTCCTTAAGGGATGCCTGCTTCACGTTTATCGATTTCTTTTCCTACCTTCCCAAATCCTGCCACACACTTAACGTCTCGTGTCCCTCCCCGTTCACTCATTTCACTTTTTGTCTCCTTGTCTCTTGTCCCTCGATCCGCTTCACCCTCTCTAATGCCTTATGGAGCAAAGGTAAGGTTCTCTCATAACTCTAGCGCTTCCGTCCCTTCACCGCTTCGCCCTCCTCCCTTCTTCCATAGGGCTTAGGTAAGAAACCCTGGATTCCGGGAGACCGAATCGTGTTTCCAATTGCTTAAATAAATAAATGAATGAATGAATGAATGGGAGTAAACTGAGCCGAGGATTATGGGAAGGGAGGTGGTGGAGGAGAAGTGGTTCCCTTCTTCTCTCCCAACTCACTACATTTGCCACATCCCCGATCCCTCAACTCCCCCCTCCCCCATCCTCACTCAACTCCCTCGCTTTTCCGTAGGTAATTGGAAATTATTGCGTTAGGGGAAATCTAGCACTCCGTTCCTGTTCGCGAAAAGTACATACTCTATGGCTCCCTTCTGTACTCCTATTTTCTTACCCATACGCTGGGTGGGTTCTTCGATAATAACTTTGGATCCTCTCATTTGCGGTAAACCTTCTTAATTTCCCTTCCTTTCTTTCCTTGTTTTCTCGATTCAGACAATCATCAACATCATCAACAGAGCCTCTCACTGAAAAGTATTTTGTCAAAACTTTTAAGGCGGTATTACCTTAAAGAAGCGTTTAACTATCAACTATCATAAACTAATGATTAAACTAAAACTCTAGTAGATGAAATCGAAAGCTCCTTGTTTTCTGCCTCTTTGGGTTTCAAGTATGTAACTCTGTCTCCGTCAACCCATGTGCCCTGTTCAACTAGTGTAGGCATTGTCATCATTTTTTTTCTTTCCTAGCGCCATAGTTTTTATAATACATTTTTCTGTGCTTAAATATTTGACCCAAAAATCTAAATTACTCTTGTTGGTTTTCTTTTGTTTTCATTAGTTTTCGTTTCTCAGTTTTTTTCTTCTTGAACTCCCTCCCTTATTTTTCTTTTTACTCAACTTCTTCTTTTCCACGTTTATGATGCCTCTGGACAATCTCCCTCATGTTATCTGGGATCCAACCCGAACTTTTAGAAAATAATGAGCCACAGATTACGGTTTTTGCATTTTTTACCCGTATCTATAATTTGATGATTATATTTTATTAGATGATAACCAATAGCATAATTTCGGTTTAAATAAGGGATGAAGTATTGGTTTATTGTTATCTATTCATTAAGCCCATGATTATTTCTAATACTGCTTCTAGCGTTAGAAATAAATATAATACTGCATAAACAGTAACTCAATTGTAAGGTGAGTTGGATATGCTACTTAGTTATGCAACTATAGCGTCTTATTATTATTATTATTTACATCATACGATCTCTTTAGTTATTATTTAGCGACATAAAAGTAGGATCTGTTAATAAAAAGTAATGGAAACGAATAAAGTTGGAAAATGGTTAAATTGATATATCTTTCCTTTATCTCCATAAAATACCAGTTTTCCTCATTAACTAAGTGTACCCCACTCATGACAATTTTTTTTCTCTTTTCCTACTGAAATAACTACGACCTTATTATGATCTTATATTTACTCAAGGACACAGGTTGTGTTTTCTCTAATTTAGCATCGATTTAATTTTTCAAGCAATGCAGATTAAATATTTAAGGTTTTATTCATTACCTTACCAGATTTTCCTATCATAAGCTCATCATCATCGATTCTAATGCAGTATTTACGAACTCCTTTTATTTAACTTCTAATAACGTTCCACTGTTGTAACTATACTTTCTTGAAAGAAGACGTTTAATAAGTATGGAGAAAATAACCATCCTCCTTTCCTTATATTTGCCTTCCTTTCAACTCTGTTCATGTTGATGTTAGTTATTTGACTTTCATATAAACTCATAATCAATTTCTTATAACCCCAATCAAAAGCTTTTCTTTCCGAGCACTCAAACATAAGCTTCCGTGGAACTGTATTCGAAACCTCTCCAAATTAAATTGAAAACCATTACAGTGGTATGATCATTTCCAGTAACATTTTTAATATACTTATAATAAATCATATTTTAATTCATAGAACGAGATTTTAAAAGTGTGGAAAAGAGAGAAAAGTAAAATTAAGTTTTTTGACGAGTAAAATCTTGATATATTCATGTTATCGTAAAAAGGAGGTGTAAGGACAAGGGACTCAATAGTTTTATACTACCATTACATACCAAAAAGTATATTTAAATATTAGGAGATAAATATGCTGATTGATAGTGGAAAATAGACTGAAAGATTCATTCCAATTGGAAAATATGTAATGGAGATATATTCGTAGAAAAGGAAACTGAACTTACTGAACATTGAGAAGGATGCTGTGAGGATGATATAGGTGCATTAACATCTAAATAGTAAATAAAATTAATTTGGAAAAGTCTTTAAAATAGGCAAAGTAACAGACATGATGGCGTGCACGTACTTGCAGATTTTATCAAGATTTTATAATGGGAGCGGAAGAATATGGGCGATATATGGATTTTTACGAACTAGGGATTCTAGACGAGAATATTTTAACAATGTCAACAATAACCATATCAAGATCAGATAATTTAGTTTTTTAACACAGTGGAAGTCAGTAATTATATAGCTACTGTCTAACTCTCCCAAAATAATGATCAATATAATGAACAGCAGATTAAAAGGAAAAATAGAACACCACGTTGGGTAGAAAGTTTGGGTTTAGAATTAGAAGAGCCACTAGAGAGGCATTATAAACGTTACGGGCAATAATGGTAAAATCAATGGGAAAACTACCAACTATCCCAATGGGTACATCCAACTTGTACTTGATTCGTTTATACTATTTTCTCGTTTTACTCAAGCAGTCATTCAACGGCATATCCAAGCGTCACGAATACACCCCTGTTATAAAAATCAGTTCAACCATTCATCGCTTTTTCTAATATTTGCTTTGTAGATGTGATAAACTAGTATTAAGAAAATCATTAATCTCCTCACATTATAAAGCGTCAGCTAATTGGGAAACTTCCTTCACACAACGTCCTATGAAACTTTAAAATTAATCATTGCTAAATTTAAAATCAATAATTAATCGAAAACACATGGAGATTCAATGGGTAATAATGTGTCCCATAAGATACACAATCATGCTAATAAGATGGCGCATATGTTTTTTCATCACAAATTATTGGAATGAAGTCCTACGAAGCACTGCTAATCACATAATCTCCAAAAAAATCCATTTCTTTTCTCAAGTCTAACACTGGCCCAAAGTTCCGACGGTGACAAGGGACAGAAGACTTTGCAAGGAAAATTAGGTTAAAAATTTCCAGGGAGAGAGGACGCAAGAGAGAAAAAGGTCGGAAAACACGGTTAGAAAAAACAGTGAGAAGTTTTGCTCGGTTACGAAAGTCTCCACCAAAAAAAAACTAATAAGCAGCAAACAGGTTCTCGATGCGACGAAAAAGGAGAAGAAAGAAGAAAATAAAACAATGAGTAAGTCGACGAAGTAATGGCACTTTATCAAGTGACCCGTGATGTGACGCTGAAGACGAGCGGCCGTCCTTTTGAAGTATCATGAGGTGAAATGCTTTTCGGGCGCGAGTAGTGAAAATAAAGGGAACGACGGAAAAAAATCAACCCCCTTTCGTTCCATACATTTATCCCTTCCTTATCCTCCACTCTCTTTTTCTCCATCCCTCCCTCTCTCTCTCTTTCACTCTCTCAATCTCCCTTCCCTTATCCCGCAGTCTCTGCTCTCGTATCTCTCCCCTTCATCTTCTCTCCCTCCTCTGTCTCTCCTTTTTCCCTTTGAAGATCAAGTGGGTCAGCGGGTCGGAGACGGTGGTGACGGCAGGGGATTCCGAAAGAAAAGCACCGTGTGATGGACCAGAACACATGGTCTCACACGCGGTCGAACTCGAACACATGGCCAAAGCGCCGCCGAGTGTTGGATCTTCGAGTACTGACCGTCCCTCTCTCTCCCTTTCCGTTAACACCCCGCCCTCGGCCAACTGACCGCTCCCGCGCTGAGCCCTCACTAAAGGCCCGCCGTCTGTCCCGGATGAGCCCGACCGTCTGACGCACAAACAAGCTCAGTAGTGCGCCATGTACGGTCGGTCTGATGGGCAGGGCGTGACCGCGGCACCTTCTACTGCTTTTTCTTTCGAGAAGCATCCACGGTCAAAGGGAAATGGGACGGCCAAGTCAGCTGCCTACTGCGACGTCGTCCATAAAGCGTGCAGAATGTATATGCAGTGGCTGCCCCGTCTCGTTCTCTCTCTCGACCTTCAGCCCAACGTTTGGCGTAGAGGTAGTGACCCAGGGTCAGAGTGGAGGGGAGTAGAAGAGATCTTCTGTGGAGTACACAGGTAAGGAGAGTAGATTACGCGGTCCTCCAACCATCACTCTCCCTTAAAATCTCGTCTGCCACAGCCCCGTATCCCTCGTAATATCTCTCTTCCTTTCTCCTCACCCTCTCCTCTCTTCCTCTTCACATTTGCTGGAATACTGCATTTATTCTTAAACGTTCAAGAAAGCCTCGATTAGTTCTTCTATCTTTTTACTCCCTTGGCTTAGTATCATTAAAGTGTCAACGATATCATTGTTCTCCGAGAATTTCCGGTAGAAAGAGCTATCCTGATGCATCTAAATATAGTTTTCCAATCACTGAAGTCGATTTAATACTTCAAAAAAATGTTTGCGGTGGCTTCCAAAAGAGAAAAAAAGCTACAAAACGTTAGTATAACCGGTTAGATACTTTATATTATAGATATAAGTTTTAATTGCTGGATTAATTTTTATATTACAGTTAAATTATCACACGTTCTCATTTCATTCATTACGTTAGTCCATAAAATTGGTAATAACAATAAATAAAATTGTATTAGGTTTTTAATACATGTGTGTTGGTACATAAAAAGACTATAAATAATGTACCAAACTCGGAAAATCCTTCACAGGACGGGACCAGATCTTTCTACGCATTTAGGCTATGCTTAAAAAGCTCGTCTACTTGATCTATTAATTGAAATACATATGTAAATATTACAGGTTTATTATCGAAATAAGTGTTTAATAGCGAGTATTATAGGAAAAGGTTTCCCAGCATGAATTTTCAGAGTATCATCCTTGTTTTATCAAACAAAACTAAGCAATTTGAGGAATTTATTCAACTATAAAAAATTCCAGCAAACGACTTTCTACGTTTTTCCAAAATCACGCCTTGCTGTTTTCTATAGTTGGCGTACGTCGACAGCTCTGTTGAGACTAGCGCGATATAAATTCTATGGAGTGTGGTGCCTTCGACACAGTCTGATGTTGTAGACAGAGAGGGGGTGGGTGGAGATGTGTGTCACGACGAGAGAAGGGCAGTAAAGGGCTGCATTACTGCTTACCCAGGATGAGTACTCGAAAAATATGCCCCCACCACTCGCACTTGAAGGCGTGGAATAAAATCCTCCCTCTGTCCCGTGAGAGCTGTGGTCCCCCGATGCCATCGTTCACTTTATGCACCCCTTGGGGCGACCGTTTTTCGAATCGGGTTCCTTTTGGGTGCATTGAATGTGACCCCCTACGCTCCTTCTCCTCCAGTGACCGCCTCCGTCAGAGCCTTCATCGTCCTCCCTCTCTTCATCTCTCCACCTCCCTCCCTCCTTCTGCCCTCATTCACGGAGAAACATCCCCCTCTCTCCCAAGCTCCTCCTCTCAAGACCTGGTGTCTCGAGGTCTGAACTACCCACAGTAAACTCGGAAGCTCCCCCACCCCTTGGTCCCTCGTTAAAAGGTTATAGGAGCTCCTCGAAACAGCCCCGTGAGTCCTTCTCCAAACACAATGGCTTAGTTTTGAAAGTTATATGCACGACGGAGAAAGCAAAAGGAGCTTGTTGGCCTTTCTCGCTTCTCGGAGATATAAAGTTTTGGCGGCGCGGAATGAGGGAGGGAGGGTGGGGTGCAGGGGGAGAGTAGGGGGGTGGAAGAGTGGCGATGTGGTTGGTGTAAAAGGAAGGGAGTTGGGGGAAAGCCGTGGAGGGAAATAAAATAATATCTCACCCGCCACGTCGTCGCAGTCCGACGGCACATAATACGGGAGCTAAGGATGGGCGGAGGAGGAAGAGGAGTGGAGAATGACGGGGCGGAAATTCCGTCTCGACGTCCCCAAATTAAAAGAAACGCTAATGGAGGCGTGAGAGCGGAGGAAGAGACGGATTTCTTTTGGTCGATATGTTCCCACGGTTACCGTCCGATTCACGAAATAGGCCACGTTTCCTCCTTTTTACGATCCGAGCGCGAGCCGTGCCCGCACAAATATACGTACGGAGGCATTTATTTAGGTTTTTTTTAACGGCGAGAAGTGTGTGGCTGTTCACCTTCAAAAAAAAATAATAAAACCTGCGAAACGCCAACGAGTTGACTATAACGTTCATAAGGCACATTTCCCGGGGCGTTTTTCGCGTTGCGACGATGTCTTTTTTATTATCATTATTAATTTTTCCACCGGGCGTTGAATAAATGAATGTATCACCACTCTCTCTCCATCTCTCTTTGCGTTTATCATTTTTTTGCGACGCTGATTTATTTCTCGGGATTTTAGCCCAAACCATGTGACGTGTTTGCCCATTGAGCATTTGAACAAGGAACGTGATTTGTAAATTGTCGCTTAAATTTTGAATAAAGTTTGATGATACTGGTGCACGCTGTGTAAATTGGAGCTTGCATTCTATTTCGGTCCACACAATATGTTATACGTCCCATGTTTACTTACAGCAATAATTTCTCCGTCCCTTATATTCAGGAATCTAAAAAAAATATGTTTTTTAGTACAAGGTAGCATAGCGGTTGGCAGATCTAATTTGTCAGGGGAAATACCTTTAAAAAGGCTCATTTGACTTCGCTAATGATTTCAGTATGCTTGAGTGTACGTGTGAGATATTCTGTAAAAACTTTCACAGTTTCACAAAGTATCAAGAATGCTCTCTTGCTTAATATCCTACACCTTTGAGGAATTTTTTCGAATTTTAAAATTCGGAGAAAAATGAACATTTTGAAAATGGTTATAAAGCCCCTTGTGGTGATCGCAGAGGTCAAACGATCATGTTTCCGGAGATAATATGATGCCATAGTAGAAGATCGCATCACGCCCACTACAGCTTAAGAAGCATGAAAGATGAAACATGAAAACATGGCATGGCTTAGGGATAGTAGTATTTTTAAATCTGTTCAAAGAAAATATCTATGAATAATCCTATCTCTTACTTTGAATTTGAATTTTAACAATTGAACAATTTGAATTTTAAGACAAGCAAAACAACTGCACATAGTAGTAAATCTAAATTTCTCCCTAGGAATGTTGAAATGTTTATCTTAAAACATTTAATCTTGCATTAATCATAGAAAATAATTTTTTTCTCGTTGCTTGCGACTAGAGTAACTCATTTACCAAAAAAGATCGAAACTTCGATTGTTAGCATCGAAAAAGCTTTAGTTTATCGAATAATTACGAATATCAAATTACTTGTTCATTTGTACTCTAGACCATTTTCCATAATATTTCATGAAAAATGGCGTTTGAAGCACTTTTTTTAAACGGAAGATCGAAAGAAGTAACATACGATCATGCACGTCAATTCATTGATGCAACTTGCAGTACTGAGTACCAGTCGAGTTTCTTATTCTGCTTTTCGTGGACTGTCCGCAGGCATTTATGATAAATATTAATAACTTTTTTTCACAACTTTCATAAATGCATCATGTTTGTCAAGCTAATTAAATAGAAAAAATAAATATGACCTAAATAATTTAAAGCTTGGTGGGTTGTCAGTTTACAGTAATCATCGAGCATGTTACACCTAAGATTGATTAATAAATTTCGCTCAGTCATTGGCCCAGCTACTAAGTCATGCCGAGTTTTGAATAACTTGAGAAACTCGACACAAAATCAAAGTGGGTCGATTTCTAGACGCAAGAACATTTCTAGAAGCCAAAGACGGTACCGGGGGAGAAACTGGCACCTCTCACCTAATGCGAGCGGTGCATATGCCATAAAGATTATTTCGAGGGGAATTTTGCTCTACCTATTATCTCAGGGTCAATTACAGTCCTGACGATTTTCGTATCCACAGTAATCATCACTGTATTAAACCTAAGAGTTATGAGGAGTTACTAAGTATTACAACTAATCTAAGTGACTTTGAATGATTTCAATATTTTTGAAATAATTAATAAGTACAGGGTTCGTCCGGAAAATAAGTGTACTGAGCTCAGGAAAAATATTTATTACACTTTTACATATCTTAAGCTAATACTATATTCCTCAAAATAGGACCCTTGTGAGCCGATACACTTGTTCCAGCGGCGTTCCCATTCCTGGAACGCTCCCGCGAAGGCATCATCGGGAACCTCTCGAAGACACATCGTCACGGCCTATTTGACGGCGTCCAAAGTCCTGTATCGCGTTCCTTTCAAACTCTTCTTTATCTTCGGGAACACAAAGAAGTCCGGTGGTACCAATTCCGGGCTGTAGGGCGGGTGCGGCAGCGTTGCCACGCCGTGCTTGGCCAAGAAGTCCGACACGACAAGCGCGGTGTGAGACGGCGCATTGTCGTGAAGCAGCCGCCAGATGTTTTTAATCGCTGGCCGGACGCGGGTGACTCGTTTTCGAAGCCTGTCGAGCACTTGGGCGTAAAATGCAGCATTTACAGTTTGTCTTTCAGGTACAAATTCGTAGTGGACGACTCCCCTTTTGTCAAAAAAGACTTATTTGTTAAGACACTTATTTTCCGGACGAACCCTGTATTTTACTGATTGAAACTACGAAATCGAGAATTACATTTCATTTGATAGTTTTAGTTGTATTTGGTACATTTTAAGGTTTTCTATTTTCTTGAAATGCATTAATAATATCAAAAAGACCTTTTCATAAGTTCGATTTCTGTAATTAACTTTAATCTTGTTTATTAATTATGAATCAGAAAAAGAGCATCATTTGTTATAAGATGAAATAAATACATGCTACTAAAGTTCAATTTTATTCCAAACACAGTTGTTTCAGGTTGTTTTTCTTGGTGCATTGTTTAGGGAAACCCATTTAGAGAAATTTATTAATTCCTTTCCGTATTCACACTTATGCATTACCAAATATTTTAATTCACTCTTATAAGTTATGAGTGGAAATTGTTTAAATCTAGTTAACATGACACAAACCAATTTATTTTAAGTAACAAAAAATATGTCATCATTATTTGATGTTTACTTTAAGGTTGGTTGGCAGCAGCTCTCTATTTTTCTCTTGTCTCGTATGATACTTTTCTGTACCCCTTGGGTCGGGCACGAGGAATCCTTCTTGAGTTGGTCAATGTATTAGTCCACCCTTTCCGTCTTCATTTTCCACAGAAGCTTCGATAATCCTTAATGCTAGTACTTTGGGCTCTATGAAGTATTCAACTCACATCATTTTTCCTTTCTTTTTCATATTGCGTAGGCAAGGGGATGATATAGAAACTTCCTTAACCCTTCACGGACCTTTTCAATTGGACAGTAAATCGATCCAGGGCATATTTAGCATTCTAAGACTACACTACATTTCAAATGCTATCTTCTGTTATTCCGAGTATCGAGGTCATAACTCCATTCAACAGTACTCTCCACACGAATAATTTACCCAGTTGTTTTCTGTGACAACTCTCTAACTTGTTAGGGAAAAAATGTTCAGCTTCTGAGTGTTGTGTTCACTTGATGCATGCGGTTTTTAATGTATTTTTTTATCTGCTGTCTATTGTTAATTTACTTCAAACTAGTGAGCAATTGGCCACCTATCATAATATGATGACATCATCATTTCTGTTTCTCCTTTATTAATGTTCATATTGCAGGAGATGCCAAGATTACTTTCCAGTTCTGACAGAATGGCTTGTATATCATGATTGTGAACGATCAGAACAATTGTATTATCCACAAATCGACACATATAAATTGTCTTCCCCTGGATGGGAACTCCTCAGCGCTGAGTTATAAAAGAATTACAATGAACAACTATGTAAATAAATGTTCCAGGCTATTGTCAAGCTGCTTACTGAGGAGCTGTTGTTCATCGCAATCTTAAATTTTCAAATTAATCTGATCCCCACCTTCAATATAGCGTATAAACTATTAGCGACGCTACAAGATATTCCGAGATTGTAGGAATGATGATATTGAATGACCAATATGGTATCTAATTTAGAAATGAAATATATTTTATTTTGATCAAAGGTAATTACGACGAATGACAATGTATTCTATCTACGATGGCCTGAATAGGTATCTAGGCAATCTGGCACATTTGATCAGGGATGCATATAAGGAGAAATCTTGTCGGAATGAAAACTTGGTAATTTTATCTCATTTCTGAGATGTATTAAGTGACGCATCACGATCTCATATTTTTTTATTCTGTTCCGACATATGATCCCATCTACATCTTATCTTGAATCTGATTTGGATGTGCTCCCCAAGGTATCATAACCAGGAGTTATTTTTAGGTGAAATTCCCAGATTGATTAAAAACCCGTGGGACGTAAGTGGCAGCTCTGGATAACCGCTGCGAGTTGGTTAAGATGGATGCTCCCTCTCTCCTTTAACTGAGGATTTTGAGGTTTCCTCGGTGACCCTCATCAACCATGCCCTCTTCAAATTTCTTCTCAACATTTTGTGAAACGGTGTTCCCATCCGTATTTCTTTCCTTCCAAATTTGCTTGCTGTCTCTCTCGCCACTCTCCCCCCGAGTTTTGCTTTCAAACGGCTATCAGGAACGTTGTAAGGAAAATATTCTGAAAGTAGTAAGTCGAGAGAGCCTTTGTTGAAACCTCGTTCAATGAGCAGGGAAGTCAACTGCAGCAGAATAACTCAAGGATTCTAAGGCTCCAGGAACCGAGAGTTCTTTCAATGAGTCCTGATCCTCAAAACGGACGAGGTAATTCGAGAAGTCTATAGCTCACGGGAGCTTTTAATGTTATTTGTTCAGAGGTAAGCGATGGAGGGGACTTACCTGCGAAGAAAATGATTGAGAACAATGAGGGTATCTGTAACGGAACGGTAAGAAAGGACTTCAAAAGAGTCAGGGCCACAAACCCAGGTGTGTGCATTAGAAGGCAGGAAGGATAAAGGTGCCAATGGAAGATTTAACAACCCGTTCATCAAAAGAAACATACAAAGCATCACTCGCTAAAGCTAAGTCATTATATGTTGCTTATCTTGTTTGTGCGGGCTTTGTCACCCGGGAAAATTGCCGATGTTTTTGCTTTTTAGTAAGCAAACACGTTTACTCAACGACCCTCGCCAAAAGGAAGTAGATAATCCAAGGCCAAAGTGAAAGGAATCATGCTTTTAGTAATAATAGCACCAAAATTCCCTTTAACTTTATGGTTGTCATAATGAAAGGAAAAACTGGTGGGAATAACAAAGGCAATAAGTCAGCGGGGAGAGATGATACTAGTTCATCATGGCATTAGTGCTACGTGCGGAGCATTTTGGAAACAGCAATGTTAATTCATTACGCTTGTCTCCATTGAGGTAATATAATCTCTGCATACTAAGTAATAATTTCCTTTAATTGTCACTAAATGTTGGTTTTCCAATACGGTTGCCAGAAATATGGTGAGAGTTATGCGCTAAACATATCAGGTTTTTCACTGTATGCACTACAGAGATTTTGTTTTGATCTGATTTAGCGTTTTAATTACGTGCTTTTTATATCACAAATTGCTATGCTATTTTTTATTTGTTTCTGAGCGAGTAAACTTCAATAAAAGTCCCTTTCGGGAAAATCTGACCTTTTAGCCAATAAAGTTTACTATCATATTTTACATACTGAATTGTCATTTTCCATCATCATTTTCTCATATTTACTCACCTTTATTTAAATTTCAAACGTGCGAAGAAATATTAATTTTCTCACCCTTGTCAACTAAAAATATATAAGCTCTTCTTTATCCTTCAAAACAGTTCTTGATTATGTTTGCAGTAGACATGTGACAGCGCTATCTGTTCTCCAAACGTTCGCCTCAGTGTCTTTTACAGTTCTTGTCGACCTTCCGTAAATCTCGATTATTTTGTCCCCTCCTTTCATTTTTTCTTGTTTTTCTCTAGAATGTATTATCTCCGTTTCTCAATTTGGGTAGAGAAGATGAAGTGGCCAAATATTGATGGACATCAAAAATGTCTTAAGGTCTTAGAGAAATGAGGTGGAAATACTTTTATTTTCACTTAATCCGGAAGATGTTCGTAGGAGTCGTCAACTTTGGAAAGAAGAGCAAATAAAAATGTGGGAAAAAGAATCAAAATACAATAAGCGTTAAGAAAGTTGTAAAGGAGAGGGATTTTTAAAATCGAACATAACCTTATATTTGGAAAAAATCATTAAAATGCTGCCTGCACACAGTTTTCGTAAGTGAATGGTTTTAATCGATATTTGGTTTAGCTTTTTGTAAAAGATTGAAATGAAAGCTCAAAACTACTCCAGTAGGAACCTCAGGATAGTTAGTGCTGTATGTGCAGCAGTGTCAGATGTCAGTTGTGTACTGAACTTTATGTAAAATTCCTCTATATGACGTTACTGATTATTGCCATTTACATTTCTTTATGAATACTCTTATTTTTACTTCAAAATATAATTATATACAAACGATCTCACCCATAAATCAGAATATGGCAGCCCCTATGACTTCATAGTTCATGCAGAATTGTGTCAAGAGAACGTTTACCGTACCTTTCCCTCCACGTCATATTGCATTAATATTTTGATTCAAAATAAGCTCTTCATTTGAGATTCGATTTTAGGAACAAGTATTGAATTTTAAAATATATTATTGAAAATTATGGTGAGCGAATTCGTAGGAAGGATATAAAATTAATATTATATTTGGCTACCAAAGAGTTTTTGGTGTTGTAGCCTAGTAAATCAAAATTCTCTTCAGAGTTGGGTGAGTATTTCACTTTTTCCATTAATGCGTTGTTTCGCATTCCTGATTAACTGAATTAGGACTAGAAAATGTTTTTTACTTGCTAGAGAAGGTATTGCTAACGCTAAGATTTAAACATGAATAGATTATGATTAACTTATTCGATATATAATGAAGACCACCTGAGAGGTTGTCACCTACAAACCATCAATTCCTAAAGGTGCTTTAGCGCAATAACGGAGGGAAGAGACATAGGAAAGAGGAAGAGTGAAATGCTTACCTGAAAAAAAAAGTCAACATAATAGGGAGTACTCTAATGTAAAACCTGAAATCACCTTGATTTTGGGTGTGTCCCACGCACCCAAGTCTTAATGGAAAATGGGAAATCGGGTAACGGGGACCCTCAAAGGTCCTTTTTATCAAGGAGAAAACCCAAAAAGCGGGGGCGAGGCGTAAAACTTCGGGCGGATACCATTGAATAATTTCGATGATACACGTCAAAACCAGATATGAGCGACAGGAGAAATATTACTATACCATACATACCTGAAGATAATTAACAATTGGATATTAGGGCAAAACACTTAGCCAATGAAAAGCGAATTAATTGATCAGAACCGCGCTTGGCACTAAAAGCTCGTATATCAGGAGAATTGATTACCCTATTTCTCTCTTTTCTCGGTTTAAATGACGCTGAGCTAGTGCCGGCCTTCCAATAGTTGCTCACATTCACGCGCCCTCGCATGCCTAAACAAACGCGCACACCTTCTCACGGCCGCACGCAACCGTTGAGCCAACAGACTAAGACAAACGCACCCTCTGAATCCCCTGACCACTCTTCACAAACACAGGCACACGCTCGCGCGGTCGGCCCGCTCGGATTTTATGTGAAGAGTGCAGGGAAGAGGTGGAGGACAAAGGGAGAGGGGGCGTATGAAGAGGGATGGTTGCGATGGGAGTGGGACGGTGAATTGTTGGCGTACAGAGAATCTCATGGGTTGAAGGTAAATGGAGATAAACGATGATTGGTGAGGAAATAACTGTGTGCATGAGGAGCGATGGTTTTGGCGGGTGGGGGGGGGGGGGGATGGGAAACGAATCTGGTCGCCCTAGATTGTAATCTGTTTCCTTCTGGTGCCAGGCTCTCTAAAGAAATGTTCCCGTGCAATCGTTATATATTTTGTGTTTGCAAAACGAAACTACTGTAAAATCGAATGACAATTAGAGGAATGGGAACAGATGAAAAAATGTGTAAACCTCAAAAATTCGTCCAAAATGACTGCCAAATCGCTCCGACGCGGGATCTTACACACTAGTTTAATGGTATATGTATAACGAAATGGACAAGCCATTTTAAAAAGAGTATACAAAAATGAATACAGAATTGAAATCATTACGTATAACCCTTTTGCGGAAAGTGTGAAAAAAAAATACTTTTACTTGGTCACAATTAATAATCGGTCCGATGATTAGTTTTATGGATGAAGGTCACCTCATATAGTACCTGCAATCAAAAAAATTCACGCATCATAGGAATATGGCATTGTTCTTTTCTATTTTCCACCGGTGGATTTCCTTAAATGTTCTAGCAGCCAGTTAAACATACGAATTTGGTCCAGCTAGTGGTTCCCGAAGGCTTGAACCGGATTTTTAACATGGTACTTTTCTGGTAAGTCGGCGAATTCTCCGTCTGCAACACCACCACTCGCTAAGACATGAAGTGTCGATGGTAAAAATTCGATTAATGCTCGCATGGCAGACGAAGAGAAAGGAAGCGAGAACGCGAAAGGCATTCACGAGGAACGTTACCACACCGGGTCTTCGCGGAGCAACGCCCTGCCTCCACCGCGAGCCTTGCATTATTAAAATCGATTGTAATGACGCCGGTCAAGCCTGGCCGTAAATCGTGCGGCGGGAGTGGCAGGACGCCTTTAGCATGATCATGCAAGGTTTATGCTCTCCTACCCTCCCTTCTAAAATTCACTCGCGAAAGGGGCGGGAGGGGGGAGAAGAAGAAGGGAATGGATCGGTGAGGGGCCATAAATGAGGAATGAGCGCGGCGGGGGAAAATACGGGGGCGGAGAGGGCAAGGGTGTGGGAGGATGGAGATCCAGTCACGGATAGGCCGACTGAAGAACGGGGAAGGAGTGAAGGTCCTGGAATGGGAAGACGTTGGGGAATGAGGGCGGTTAAGGAGGCCTAAAGAACCGAAACCGGGGGAGTGTGGGGGACCGGGTGGAAATGAGACCGAGGAAGGAGCCGAGAAGCGAGAAGAAAATGCCTCTCCGCCAAACCCCCCTTACCTTAACATCCCTTCGCGGCCTGAGGTACCCTCGAGGGGGTAGGGATTCTAGTCGGGGAAGGGGTTTGAAAGGAAGAGAGAGAGAGAGTGCCTTCCCACTTGGCAGTGGAAGATACCCTCTCTCTCGACTCGCCCTCTCCCTCATCCTGCCTCCCCTTCCCACTCCTCCCAACGTACCTCTAGACCGCAGATACATTTTTGATTGCTAGCAGGGGCACCAAACCATCGGAACCACCTCTCCCCCTCCAGCGTTCCATCAACCGTCCTCCGGCACCGTGTGTGTGGGGGCGGGGGGACCAGCGAACGCCGCCGCTGGCCACTCGGGGCATGGTTCGCCCGCCCACTCACCCGTCTGTCCGTCCCTCTATTCTCCCACGCCCAATCTCTCTCCCCACCCACCCAACTCCTCTTATCTCTCTTTCTCTCTCTCTCTCTCTCTCTCTAGCGAGAATACGTTAAAAAGGTTGGTTCGTTTTGCTGGGAGTTAGGGACTGGGGGTTCGGTACAGGCATTTTTTTTAATGGGGGAGGGATATGTGGTGAGCATATATACACGCGTGTGTGTTTGAATTGACAAAAGGTGAGGAATGTGGTTGCTCCAAGATCCATATCTTAGTGAACTTGGAGTATCGGGCCGCTAAACACTGGCATGAATAATCACGGATGAAAGCATGGTATATAAGTATGAAGCCAGGGTTGCGTAAGCGGTTCACTTTGCGTTTTATGTCTTTGATAAACGTCCATTCTCGGCCTAGACATGTTCTCAGTACATAGGGACCACGTTTATTGCGTGCAGTTGGGTGTCATTAAAATGACGGTGTAATTTTAAGGGTTAATTCTTTGATCGGATTTCCGTACGATCATGCATCTGAATGGCGGCAAATAAAAAGAAAATGGAGGTAAGGATTTACTCAGTGGGGAAATTGTGTATCACCGAAGATAGTGAGCAAAAATGAGAAAAAACAGTCTTTCACTTATTTATGAAGTGCTTTCATCCATATTCCAGGGCAGTAGTACGGACATGAAATAATGCTTGGTAAAGAAGTATTCATTAAGGGAAGGAATATTTATTTCAAGGGTCTTAAGTGAAAGTGCAATGAAAAGATTAGAATATAGTGACTTGGACCGTAGATACGTACTGTTCCGAAATTTTGTCTTCAAGGATTGAGGATAAGCGTAAATCGAAGGCTTATGGAATGCGATTGTGGAGAATAATGGAAAAACCGCAAAACAATCGAAGAAGTTCTAAATATGATGCGAGAGGAGAGAAGGTTATAGGTAGGAATTCAATTAGATTAGGTAGAGAAAACATTTAGAAACAAGTGAATGTGAAAGATTTTGATACATAGGAGAATTTGTGGCACGTGAGTTAGAGGGAGAAAAGAATTAGACATTTTAGACGGAATTTAGGGAGTTGGAAAGTATAGGAAGTTGAAAAATGGTTTATTTTAATATTGAGGATTTGAGTATTTATCACATCTGCATGTAAATCTACATAATGGCCCGCAAGCCGCCGGAAGGGCGTGTGGCGAGGGGTTGTTAGGTCACCACTCGTAAACGAGAACAAAACCACATGCAACATCAGCATTTTATGGAAACCTACACCCATATTGGCGTATACATTTATGTAAAAACTTTACATGCATGCAATTGCATATACTATCGACTAAAAATACATTCACTTTAGAATTTAGCAAAAGTTTATCCAATAACTTGCAAACTAGAATTTGAAATGTACTCGTAAGAAGGCAAAATTCCACTACCACTTAGACATGCGACATACAATGGTCTCCGCCCCCAAGGGCACAGGTAGGGAATGACACAACGCTGCAGACAGTGGGATGGTCCGCCCTCCACCGAAAGAGACGAGGAATGAAAGGGGAAGCTTAAAAACAACAAACATCACATGTTTATCTGGCACACAGAGTTATAGCTTTGCTTGATCCCTAGGTCTATTAAGAACTGTATTATTAATCAAATTTAAGTTTATTATTAAATATTAATTTTAATAAAAAAGTAATTATTTAAACGTGTGAGGTTCATTAAAACTCTAGTTACAGATTTATTAGAGGTAACTAGTAGCCCAACATATAAGTTTTTTAAAGCCAGTAATAAGATGTTTCGATGGAAATATAGCCCCTTATTTGTAACACTTAAAATCCCAAGATAAGAAGTTAATTTCAAGCCACTCCGATTTACATGATTCTTAACAATATAAATTATCATTGCTTATCATCTTAGACCCATTATCATATTCTTTTCATTTATTAACATTATGATAAATCTCTGATTTGATGAAAAAGGATTTTGGATCATCGAAATGTTGTCCCATATTAATGAACGTGTTCGTAGGTGTGACGTAAATACCAGTTTTTCTTCTTCGTTAGCCGATCTTATTAAGAGTTTCTGTTATTATCCAGCTCTTCAATCGCGTCGCGAATAATTGCGGATCCTCCGGAAAACGACGAAGGAATTTTTGCTTCTTAATTAACGAATATTTTCTAAAATACTCCGCCCACCCGACCCTCCTTCCCTCCGCTCTCCATAAAAAAAACATACTCGCTCATTTCTTCCGAGAATTGCCGAAAATCTCGGCCTCTTAACTTTCGGACGGGTAAAAAAATGTTTAAAAAACGTAAGCATCTCCGGGATGAGGGTTAGTGAGAAAGATAAATGTTCTGGTAGATTCACCCTAGTTATTTCCGCTCATCTAACCCTCCTACCACCTCCTCTTGCCAACCCTCCAGTTCCTATTCGTCTCGGCGGACGATACCGGAGTAAATGAGGGAGCGGTCCCAACGCGTAACGAAGACGGGAAGACAACGCTGGTCTTCGGTCGGGAAGGAGACTAAGCGGGAAAGGCGGGAGGGAAAGAGGAGGAGAGGCTTATGGAAATAAAATCCTCCACGAAAATTTCTGCCATACACATCCAGGAAGGGGTGGTCGGTTTTTTAGGGAATATCTGTCGTGGGGGTGGAAGGTAGTGGTTGTGGTGGAATGGGACGGTAGGTGCAGGGGGTGTGGGTATGGGGAGGGAGAAAGTGTAGGAGACTCCGAGATAAAGGCCGGGGATGGGAGCAAAGAGGGTGAAAGGTGGGCTGGGAGATGTAGGTTTTTGGGAGAGGGCAGGGGAGGGGGTCGGGGGAAGGGCGTGGCCCAGAAAATCTTCCGCCTTTCCGAGACGGGAGTCTGACATCTGAAGGAAGCGAAGCGTTTTGCATCCGTCCCTTCATCCTGTCTCCCTACCTGAGTTCCCTCATCCCTTGGACCTACACACCAAACACCCACCCACTCCTTTCCCTGCCTCATCCATACAACTCTCTCTCCCTCCCGTACCCTTTGCATCCGTTGAATAATTCCATCGAATTTGAAGCCATGGGGAGTAAGAGTAGGGCATTCCACCGACGGATTAAATATCGTCTTTTCTCCCATCAGGTCTGAATAAATGAAACTTGATGTCGTGCTTTTCGTTTTATCGAAATGAGCCATTTTATCCATGGATGACGAAGGAGTTAGGAGGTTAGAAATTCGATTGGTCAATTGATATCGTGCGTGATTTAAGCACTCTCAAACGATTCGGAATATTTTCAATCAGAATTATTTTTTAATGAACAACTTTTTGGATGCCTTATATTTGAAATTGCAAAGCATGCTGCTTAAGATGGCAATTTTGTTTCCAAAAAAGCTTATTTCGCGCTGTAAATTTGTTTTCTTGAAGGATTTAGCATTCAAATAGAGCGCCACTAAACAATTTCTGCTTTAATTCGTTATTGCTGAAACATTAGTTGTATTTATTCATATTATTAATATATTTCAGTTCCACAGTATATATTTCCGGAATCTTGTAAACTTGGACTACTACTTCAAGAATAATCTATTTTATTACATATGGTATTTCGTTTTATGCGTGAAATTTAACATAATGAGCGATTAATATGCGTTTATAATTAGATGGTGACTTTATTTTAAATTTGAAGAAGTTTATTAAAAAATGAATACAAGCGTATTAAAACTGCTTAATATTCATGTATGGCTAAAGAAAACTTCTCGGTGAATGAAAGATTTTTGTGTGATAAATGAAACCTTTATTTAGTCAGTATTCTCATATCATTAATAAATGTCCATGTACAGTAACGAAAAGAAGAGAGAAGAAAATTATTACTCTGGGCGCCTATCTTACGAGACATGTCATGAAAACAAAATAGAAACATGAAAATAAGAAAGTTTGGAATAGAATAGACGGAGAATCCACCTATTTCGTAAGTTTCAAAGAAAAAAGTGTGAATACACTTTTTGTGTAGTGCAAAACTTGTAATGAAAGAGGATTATCAAAAAAAATATATGGTAGTAGCTTTGGTGGGATAGGCATACAGAATGAGAAGAAGAGGAAAGCCAAGCAGGAAGCTTTTTAGAGGTATAGTTGGATTACATTACATAATGAGCCAACAGAAAGGACTATTCTATCATGATGAATAGGATAAAGCAGCTTGGAAATCCACTAAAGTCAGCCTCCGAAACGGAGACAACACTTGATGAAGTTGTACATTCACGGAATCGAATAAAGAAACGCACGCTACAATGAGTTTGAGCGAGGGTCTATTTGGCAATTTGGATATTTTACCCCTTAGCCGATTGTCTAATAAATGGTAGTGTTTCATGTATGACCAAAAACCATTTTATACCGACTATTTTACCAATAACCTATATCAATCTCATCGCTTCCTGCAGTGGTACGGTACAAGAAATCATCCATAACTTTTCGGTTATTCTATAGTAGCTGGAACGCATATTATCTAATTTTACGTCTCTTAAAGTCATCCTGAGACATAAATGTAAAAATATAATTCTTTTTAGCGTCATTTTGACTCTGTGACGAAAATAACACTAACCACCATAATTGAAGAAGTTTTTCTATAAATAATTTTTTACTTTCCTTCACGCATGAGTGCCCTAATTTTTTGGAGTTTTCAATTCCCCCTTTTTTGCTACGGAAAACTCTATTCAGGCTTATTTCCATCAAAAAGTCTTTCATGTAAATTTAAGAAATTTGAACGCTTCAACGCCGCTTCGCTTGGTAACCCTCGAAAAGGAGTTTATCTGGAAAAGGAAGGCATAAAAATATGTCATGGAATTTTATTTCCTCCAAGAAATCCTCTCATTTATATTTCACGCATATTAAGAGATGGATTGGAACTACAATAAAATATTAAAGCGTCCAGTCGGTTTAAAGAATCGGGTTCTCGGCAGTGGTGAAAAACATTCATCGGGATTTATCATATTCGGCAGATACAATCGCGCCTCCCAATTGCATACACGCAGTTCCCTCCGACAAGACACGCACAGAAGCACAGGAGCTCTCGCCGGAGTCGTGTTGAAGTCACGTGCGACCTTATCACACCGTTTTTCTTACCCTCTCCCTTTCCTTCGCATCTCTCCTCTCCCTTTCCAACGCTCTCGTAATCATGTCACCAGCGCCGGCACGCTCACCCCGTCCACTCGCTCCATTCCCTCGGTCGCCTCGACCCTCGTGGAGTTGACCCGCTGATTCCATCTCATGCCTCAACTTCTCCCACGTCCCCACACCTAACTCCCGCTCACTTTTTCTCACCTCCTCCCCTTTCTCCTTCTCCTACCTCCAAACCTCACTCCCCTGGGCCATTTCCACTTAAAGGGCCCCGAATCTGAATTCCGCATTACCCGGCCTTATACAAAGATTCCTTTTAATGCTGGCGTGACTTTTGTGGCCAGCAACCCTCCTCCTCGCTCTTCCCCTCTCGCACGAAAGGTCAACGGTGGAAGGTAATGGAGTGGGATGAGGACGGAAGGGAGTGGGGGTCAGAGGTGAATGAGGGCACGGCGCCTGCGACTTGGACCTCCGCATCGCCCCGTCCCATCGTCGACCGCCATTCGTTCTACCTGCTTCCCCCTCGTCGGTCTCGCAGACGTCGCCGCCGGCCGACTGTCATGGAAAGGCTTCGGGACCGAGGGAAGGTCCGCCCCGCGGTGCATTCATTTGCGTGGCTTCCTTCACAGGGCGATGGTTTTTTTCCCTCATCCGCAAATGAAAGAATTATAGCGTTTGTAGTCCCACCATTCCCAATTATTTTCATCACCCGTAGGCGACTGCGCAATTAGATGTATCAAATTTAACGGATTTACTACTCAAGTGATGTAACGAAGTCCGGTCAGTCAATCCCCAAACGGCCAACGAAAAGTAAAAGAACTTTTTGCGTATGAAGAATTGAAAGAGCATTTATTATTGGCTATCTACCGATGGAATTATAATGAGGATTCACGTTCACAAGTCTACCCTCTTTCGTTAATGAAAATCCATCATGTCCTTTGCATATCTATCTATGTAAAGGTGAAGTTTTCTTCGCTTGTACGCACAAAGGTTTCTTCAAAAAAAAGTTATTTTTGTTCCTCGTGTAATACGGTATTATACATATTAATTTCGGATTTTTTACTTTTTGTGATTACAAAACTCTTAAATAAATTTTTTACAAAACAAAACTTATTGTAAAAAACAATAATTATTAAACAAAAACATAAATCTGATTTGTTGAAAACTTGAACCGTTGTAAAATATTGCGCACGGCATAATATTGAAATTGCGATCGTTAGAACTCTTGATATTTTTTCATTAATAGTCTAGAATAAATAATGTCATCAATTGGCTGGCCCCAACTTTATCCATCGACATTGAAATAGTTTACTTGGAGATAAAACTGATTCACAACTTTAAAAAAATGGCTGTACTTCTAAACAAAATTCTCAATAACTCCATCCTTAATTCATTGTCACCGACCATTACAGAATAAAACATTCAACCAAAATGTTTGAGAAACTTTGCGTATAAAGAAGGTTTAGGAGATATAATTATCATACTTTCCTCTTTAATTGACTACTTATTCTTCCTAACGCTTTCATTTTATTGGCAGTTTGTGCTTAATATTTTTACCTTGTGATAAAGTGTTTATTGGACGTTGCGTAGGGAATATTTTTAGTTATGGAACGGAATAACTTTTTTGAGCTCCGTAACGTTTTAGCGATAACTGGATAAGATCTTCGACAGTGCCCACAGTGGTTCAAACCCGATCAAAAGAGATAAAAAAACCTTCTCGATAGGGGACAAATATTTGCTGCGAAGGCGTGCGAGAATTTTTTGCATCGAAAACTCTGGGGAAGGAAAGATAAAACATTTTTTTATCGCTGGTGTTTTCATATCAAAGGCAGAGTGTGTAAAAATTGAGTTGGACAAAAATATAAAATGATGGCGATCGATTGGATAAACAAAAGTAAACTGAACAACGCGGGAGCAGCCACTGACGCGTCTGTTCCAAAAAAATCAACTTGCGGAGAATGGGAAAAGAGGAATTCCTTTATATATACAGGGTGCGGCAACATAACTTCCTTTTTTGAAAGCGTTTTGCGTTTGAAAAAAGAATGTTTCCGTACTCTGTGTATGTGTGTGTGTATATATATATATATATATATATATATATATATATATATATATATATATATATATATATATATACATAAATATATATATATATACACACACATGTGTGTGTGAATATATATATTAAAGGTAGTTGTGTCCGTCCAAAACGGGCACAACTACGCCCTTCGCCCATTTTTCCTGTCTCCTTAGGATTTCTCCCAACAATCCCCTCCCCTCGCCCACCATAGCAAGTACTTCCTCGTTCGTTTTCCTTTCGGTTCCATTTCACCTTCTCCATTCCTGTCAACACCCACATTTCAAAAGCCTCCAGTCTACCCCTATCCTCCTGCTTCAGTGACCACGCTTCCGCGCCGTACATAGCTACGTTCCATATCAAAGTTTTTACGAGTCTTTTCCTAACATTCTTACTCAACGTCCCTGACATCAACTCTCTCCTTCTTGTGAAAGCCACTTTGCCTAGCGCAATTCCTCTCCTTACGTCCCTACTACTTTGACCGTGTTGGTCCAAAAACAATTCCGAGATACGTAAACTGTTCTACCTGCTCTAGTTTTTCCCCTCCTTTTTTAATGTTAACCTTAGCCTTTTTCTTTCTGAAAAATTGCAAAACCTTTGTTTTATTAATATTGATTCTCATCACATAACTATCGCACTGAATTTCCAATTCATTCAGCCAGGCTTGCACATTCTTGACCGACTGACAAACTAAAGCTTGGTTATCGAAAACCTAACTGATTTTATGAATTCCCCGCCGAATTTCATTCCTACATCCAGTTCACCCCATGCTTCTAATCATTTCGTCCCCATATACGTGAAAGAGCACCGGTGAAAATGGTGGGCCTCTTCCTAACACTTCCCATCCGGACTCTCCATTCCCCACTCGCACCTGAGCATTCTGAGACGTACAGGTTACGATTAGCCTCCTGTCACTCCAATCTATTCCTATTTTCTGCAATATACTCATTATGTTTTCCAAATCACTCCATCAAAAGCCTTTCCGAAATCTACGAAACAGGCAAATAGGTCCTGATTGTATTATATATTCCTCTCGATTAGTGATCTCATTACTGCAATGGCATCATGAGTACCTCTCCCCTTCCTAAGCCAAAACTGATCATCCCCTATGTAATCATTTGTCTTACTCTCAATCCTTTTGCTGATCATCCTGAGAACAACTTTAGCTGCAGCCTTTACCTTTTTCGGAATTGGAACTAACACTGATCTTAAGATGTCTTCCGACCAGATTCCTTCGTCTTAGATACAACGAGTCTGTCCATATAGTCTCTTCCTACCACATTTTCCTAGACATTTCAGTTCATTTCAGTTCCGCAGGAATATTTTCTATCCCCACGGGCTTATTTGATTTCATCTCCATGAATTCCCTTTCTATCTCATCGCCGAGTATACCTGGACCTAAGCCATCTTCATCTACGACGTGCTCCTTTTCTATGCATAATATTGTTGGCCTAAGTTCTTTACCAAACAGTGCTAGTATATATTACTTCCATCTCTCTTGGATCCTTTATGTGTCAAATATTATCTTACCCAACTTATTTCTTACTGTTAGCACAGATCTCCCGTTATTACTTCCCGATAATAACTTAACCTTGCTGCATAGCGCACCAACTTCACCCTTCCTCTGAAAACTTTTCATATCCTCGCACTGCGTCTTCCACCATACTTCTTTTGCTTTATTTTTTACCCTTCTTAATTTATTATTTAACTCTTAGTACTCCATTTTACATATATATATATATATATATATATATATATATATATATAATATATATAATATATATATATATATATATATATTCAAACACGAAATACCGCTATATGGCGAATAAATATTCTATCGGATTATTATCTAATATTTTTACATTCCTGATCTGCTCACATCCACCATCACCACCTCTCTTGTGATCGTTCTCTATATGTGTTCCTTGACCATTTTCCTTGTCTCTATTTCAATGTGAATGAATATTTATTCGCCATATGGCGGTATTTCGTGTTTGAATGTGTATTTGGCTAATGTAGCTCGTCTCTTCTTCTGGCTATGCATACCATGAAACCCGCCGTTCCTATCCTTTTTGATGTTGTATGCTTACTAACCTACTGTCCATTCTCCTCTTGTGTTTGTCAATTTCTCCTTTGGTGGGTGTAGCAGCTCCCTAACGCCATCTTCTGGGTAATGATTCGGAGCACTTTGGCGCTTTATAAGATCGCAGATTTCAGTGTAAAAGTACCGTTCCTCGATAGCTCAGGTGGTTAGAGCATCCGCCCGGCAAGTGAAGAGATCCGGTGTTCAAGTCCCGATCGAGGAAAATATTTTTACATTCGTGATCTGCTCACATCCGCCATCCCCACCTCTCTTGTGTTTGTCATTTATATGTGTTCCTTTACCATTTTCCTTATCTCTATTTCAATGTGAATGAATATTTGTGTGTGTATGTGTGCGGGTAAAATGGAGTACAAAGAGTTATATATATATATATATATATATATATATATATATATATATATATATATATATATATATATATATATATATATATATATATATATATATATATATATATATACACATAAGATAAGTGTAAGACTTCACATAATTTATTTATGTATATTTATATATATACTTGTATATACACACATATTTGGTTATTTATATGAACCGTTGGAGCTGATGGACCCAAGCGAAACTTTTCGAGAATACGAAAATGATTTGCGTTCCCGCGGACGGGATTGAAATGGTAATCAAGGGAATGCGGAGGCCAAGCCCTCTCTCCTTCTTCCTCCGATTTCCCCCCCACCGTGAGCCCACCCGTGGCGAATTCCAAAAATTCTCTCACAGAGAGGGATTAAGTAGGCGTGGCCAGGAAATATCTTCGGCAGTGAGTGCGTGCGACGGCTACGAGGAGGCCTCCCCTCATGTGTGTCATGTGTTTCCCGTGAATAGCGGAGGGTACGGCGGGAAATAACGTGAGTTTAGACAAATTTGAGTGAAAAGGACTCCATCTGCACATTCAGCGGTAACTTAGGCCCCACACGTTTAATTTATTCCAGGCATTCGAGAGGTCAACTAAGCAGAAATTTAAGGAATGGGATGAAAACCGCTAGTTTTTTTCTCTCATTATATTCCACCATTACTAAACATGCAAAATAATAAAGCATTAGAAGTTAGTTACGTAAATGTGGGAATAAGGCTGATGATGTTCAAAGAAAAAGAGTATGTGATGTCGTCTGGGGTTATTCTATCTTAAAGCCATGTATTTTGTTTATTTGCTAATTTTAATTTAAGATAGTCGCAGGCTCACTTCTCCATATTCTTGAGTAAATCTCAGGTTAAAGAAATCCTTAATTATTCTACTCATGTCACCTTCCTCGGCATTTTGAAATATTTTAAGAGAAAATCGGAATTTTTATGATTTGCTACTTTTATTTATTTTTTTGCATCGCAATAATTCCAAAATTTCATCTCTGATATTGAAGGGAATAAGTGAATATACTTTCATTAATTCATTCAATCGTACAACCGTCAGATATACGATTTATTTTATTGAATGGAACTGATCTAATGAACTAAACTGATGGTGTAACTTTATAATGGCTATATAAATATTTCCATCGTCTTTTTAATTAATATAGAAGGCGATGTTGTCCAAAACGACGACCTTTTTGCGGAGTTTATTTGAATATTCATGAAATGCTTCCCCATTTTGCTGGTGAATTCTTTCCCATATATACAAATTTGTTATTCTTTCGTGGCTATACCAAAATATTATGGCATTGTATATTTCAGCGGACAAGTTGTTTGAAAAAGAGACTTTTTCTATTGATTTAGAGTCGGTAAAATTTATTAAAAATTTAACTACAGCAGTCCAAACAAATTGAGCGCCACATGTTACAGCATAATGTTTGAAATAAATTAACTATTACGTTGTCCTTTTCCTCCTCTTTTGAATTATCCAGACCACTGAGAGATGCGCTGCATGATTGTACATATATCCCCCATCCGGAAGCCTCAATCGACACTGCTTCCCACATTTCTCCGATGCGGAATCTTATCGCCTACCACATCCCTCTCTTTTTCCTTCAATCCATATTTGTGGTCACAGTAAGCCCCTCCATAAGTTCTTGTCCGATAGAAGAGCGAGTTGCGTCGCGGTGGAAAAAAATCCACGACCTTTCACGACACGAGCGTGTATAACCTTGATAGAGGAATGTATCAAGCACACTTTCCTTTAGACCCCATCTCTCTCACCACTCCCCATCCCAAAAAAAAAAAGATACCGCATTGCAAACATCCCCCTCGGCGCAGTTTACCCGATGGCAGGCCATGTAAAAGATCGCTCCCCGGGACGTCCACTCGGCCTCGCATACAGTACTTTTTTCCTGCGGGTAAAAAATGACGGGACGCGCCCGACACGACACGTATCTCGTCGTTGGCAATTCCTCAACGCCTCCGAAAACCTTTCCCATCCCGCACCCTCTCCGTCGACCCGCGAAAAACAAAAGCGTCGCGATTCAAGAATAACTCGCCTTTTTTCCATCCGTCCCTTTCCATCGGGACCGGGATAAGCGGCGACCGTTGGCATTGTCAATTCGCCTCGCGAGCAAGCACCGAACCCACACACAACCCCCTCCCTCCATCGTACCTTTTCCCCTAAAATGCCGTCCCGCGCCATTGAAATCAAATTTCGTCGATGAATGAAAGCAAAAAATGGAGAGTTCCCACCGGGATAACGGAAGGGTATTCGGGGACACTTTTCTCCTCCTTTGCCAAGGGCCAACACCCTTTCCAGCCTCCGACCCCTCCTACACCGTTCCTTGCATATCCCAACTCCTCCCCCTCCCTCCAGCGCGCCCCGGACCAAACTCCCACTAATTAGCGCGACCTACTTTCCCTCCCTCTCTTTATATCCCCTCCTCTGTCTTTCTCGTATCTCGACGGAAACCTCGGCGGCGACGGGAAATTTAAAAAAAAGTTAGTGAATAAAATAGCAGTGGAAAAACGAAGATGGAAAGAAATCTTTTTTTTTATCCGGGCCATCCCAATGTCGTCCTCTCGCAATCCCCTCCCTCAGACCCACCCTTCCCACTTATTCGCGACCGAAGAAGAGGAAGAGAAGGTGGCATGGAGAGGGTTGAGAAGAAGGAGCCATCCCCGCTTTTACTTGGTCCATCCGTCGTCGCATCGTGTTGTGGTTAATATCGTTATCTACATCTCGTCATCACCCCCTCCGCGTTTTCCATCGTTTCTCCTAAACGTGTATAAACGTGTGTAAACCGTATATATATATATATATATATATATATATATATATATATATATATATATATATATATATATATATATATATATATATATATATATATATCGTATACCCACTCATTTGTATATGTATATACACACATGTACATAAATACATGTACTATTTATATATATACTCGTATATGCAAATACACACAAAAATACATCAGCGAAGAATATGGTTATGATTCTCATAATTATTTCTATTCCGTCCCTTTCCCTCCTTCACCACATCCTACATTCAACCAATCCCGCAACTCTTTTCTTCGTCCCCACCCCCCAGTTAGGCCTCCGTCTAGGGTCTCCCCCCCCGCTTTTCCACTCCCTCCAATTCCCTCTTCTTCCATTACTCTCATCTTTCTTCCCTCCCACTCTCATGCATGTATCTCCCAATTCCTCACCTCTCCCGCTTTCATTATTTCTTTCTCTCGCTCCCTTTCTCTCCCACTCTCCTTTCCCTCTCTCTGTCATTCATTCTTTCCTTCCTCCTCTCTCTATCTACCTCTCTCTCTCTCTCTTCGTCCCTCCCTTTTAAGTCTCTTTCATTCTCTCTATTCCTCTCCGACATCCACCGTCCCCGAGTGAGGCCCCATAGGGGACCCCCATATAACCCATTAATTCAGAGGGTCCTAAGTTTAGCATTTTACAGCGAACGCGGGTGAGGCGACGCCACTCCCTCTCACCCCGGCTAATGGACGGATCTTTTGGGGGTGGCTGGGGATGAGTTCCTGCTGGCTCTGCATTGGTGGGGGTGGGAGGCCTGCGCCCGGGAGGACTGGGTGGCTCGGCGATGGCGGAGGGACAAGATAAAGGGCGGAGGAGGGAAGAGGGCAACCGCGAGGGGAACCTCATCTCCTCCAATCACTCCCGTCTCCCTCGTCCCCCTCCTCCTCCCTTTGTCCCGCCCCGTTCCCCTCCTCCCCCTGCCCTCCACATCGTCCGGTTTTTTTTGCATTCCACGACCCTTTTACAGTCCGTCCTTTTCAACGTGTCGTTTTCGAGATTTCTGCTTCAAAATCCTTGTCCCGCGGGTTTATTATCGCGCTCCACCCTTTGGAAGGCGTTTTATTTTGTCGCTCATTAATTGGCCGGGGGATTTGGGTGAACGTTTTAATTTATGGGTTATTTACGCGAGCATCCCTGAAGATGCGGTTCAACAGAAGAAAAACCGCCGATCGTATCGCTTACTCTTTCCATCTGACCTTCTATCCAAACTCCATTTCCCCCGTCCATCAATCTGGCATTCTTCAAATAACCCATTGACCCACAATTTATGCATAACTCTCTCTTCGAATTCTTTCAGGGGGCACCCAACTGCTTATTGAATCAGTTATTTTCTGCGTAATGCCATTTACACCTACTCTCAGTCATATTTCATATATCGATAGAGAATAAATATAAATCGATTCATTTAAAAAATGATTCGCAGGCTATGAGTCTGGTACGTTATTTTCGTAAGACCCCCAGGTGTTACGCTAGTTACTTACGTCACTGATAAAACCAGGTGAAAAATATAATTTTCATGGGATCCAAAAAGTTCTGTGCTTGGGTGTCAACATTATTTTTTAAGCGATCGAACGCACGCTTGGAGCGTAGCCGTCTCATATAAACACTTAAACCAAATAAACGTTCAAAGAGCTATCTTCCATTTCCGAATTAGCCACTTCCGGGAAATTAAATTCACTGGTAAAATTTCATTGTTGTGGATGTAAAATACTTTAACCTAAAAATTGACTTCGGTGCTCTACCTAGGTGTAAAAGATTTTTTTTTAATAACTTATAAAACCATTTCCTCCGATTTAACCCTTATCCGTTATTGCGATAGACATTCGCATTTTTTTTAAATCCCACGCAGCGATTAAGAGATGCCATCGCCTCCTCCCTCCGGAGGATAAATTTAAATTTCCGTTTCCGCCAATTCTTTTGTTTGGGAGTGGGTAACCTCGCACCGAAGTTCTCTCCAACGGTGCAAATCGCCGCGAGTCCAATTAGCCTAATATTTGCCTCAATCCCATTCCCCGCCCACCCGACCGGATATTATTATCATCGCCACCACCACCGAAGTCCCCTACCCTCTCACACGCCCCAAACTTCCGCCGAGGGTTGCAAGGTGCGGGATGGAGGGCGAATATCATTTTTAAAGCAAAACACTCATCACGTCCCTCCCAACATCGCCAGTACCTTCGCTTTCCGTTCTCCTGCCCACAACACATCGTGAACCCGCTCACACGAAAGCTCCATATTCCCTCCTCATTCCCCTCACCCTCAGCTCGCGTAAAGCACCGCGAATCGCCGAGAAAATATTACTAGACGTGCAGGGGAGGACGGGAGATCCACTCCCCTCCACCACGCACACACATCCAGAGAGCAACCGCTTCTTCTGGAGGAGTGAGCACACATGCACGGACAAAAGCCCGAGAGCGCGAGCACAGGCGCCAACATGAACGCGCACACCTCCGTGCTGGTCGCCGCGAAACTCTCCATGGCGGCGGTGCTTGTAGACCAGGAGGGAAATGGAAAGAGGCAAGCCGTAGCATAATAATTGCGGACACTTCACGGAATTACAAACAGAGTCTCATAGCTGGGGATTGGAGGTGCAAGTGGGAAAGAGATAGGTAGAGAGAGAGCGAGATAGGATGAGAGAAATGAAGGGGACAAGGGAGGGAGAGAGATGGAGATCCAGCGCCAACAGACATTTGAAAGTATAATTGCTCGTGGGCCTCCAGGCGCGTGATGGGTTGGGCTTCATTCGTTTAGGGCACGCGAGAGGTGTTCGTGTGTTTGTGTGTGTGTGTGTGTGTTCGCGAAGCGGGTAAACAATGGCCGGTATGAGTGAGGGGTTTGGGGGACCCCCAGACGGGAGAATGGGCTGGCCGTGGAGAGGAAGGGAAGGAGCAGGGGAGGTGGAAAAAAAGGGACGATGACAACGAGTGTGGAAACACGGGTGAATGTGTTGGAGTAGGACGGACGGAATGGAATCTGGAAAGGTTTTACTAATGTTTTCTTTTCTACACCTTCCCCCTTTCCTTGAAACGACGAGAATTAGGAGTGATAAGTGGACAGGTAGCTAGCTAAACGACGATTTGTTGGGCGAATGAGAGGAACGGGTGATAATGAAACACCTTGAAGGAAACACGACGCGCGCGCGACGGGTGGAACCCGGGCAGCATGAATTATTTAAGCGGGAACACGAGCCCGATTATTCTCGACGCTCGTACTGCGTGAATTCAGCTAGTTCTCCGCGAACCGTGTGTTTTTGCCTCGACTTCCCCGGAAGAGTGCCCGCTGCGGATTTCTTGGGATCCGAGCCTTCAAGTGGAAGAACGAAGCGCTAATGTCAACGGGAGGGTAATTAACCTTAATCCTTACTTTTTGAAACACAAGATTAGCTTCTCAAAACCAGACTTTTTTCGATTTCCCTTTGAATATCATTTACGAATTTAAAAACTTATTTTTTTAAATAACACTACATATGCACTGTTTCATTGAGTTTAATGTAAGAGCATACAAATGAGATGATGTTGATGGATACACTTTCTTTATTGTGACCATTAAAGTAAAGCTGACCCAATAGTTTCCTCGTTTTTGTTTCTTCAAAAGGCATACACTCGGTACTTATAAGCATTATACTCTTGGCACATAAGTATTCCACACATCCGCAGGATTAAGAGGGTATTATATTAATAATGATGGGTGATACTGAATTGAAAAAAATAACATCAGACTATTTCATTTGGCCGTGTCGATATAACATATGAATATCTGACTGACTAAGTATAATAGTTTACCAACTATTATGCAAAAGAACTATTCTTCCAACTCGATATTTTCCGCAAAATAATCTCGTGTGAAGAACTTTCAGCCCTTATCTGATTCTTTTGTGGCACCTAGGACATGTCTTCCTTCGTGTGAAGTGGGTACATATATATATATATATATATATATATATATATATATATGTATGTCGATGATGCGGAAGCACTCACGAGAGCAATAAAACTTATAGACGACACAATAGAACACAGAATAAAACAGATAACGCGTAGAAGAACACTCACATTGTAGATTATTTAAAATACCGAATTATTTATAACACCGGATCTCTCCACTTGCCGGGCGGATGCTCTAACCACTTGATCTATCGAGAAAATGTACTTTACACTGAAATCTGCGGTCTTATAAAGCGCCAAAGTTCTCCGATTCATTGCCCAGGAGATGGCGTTAGGGAGCTGTTACACCCACCAAAGAAGAAATAGACAAACACAGTAAATTTCCGACTTAAAGTAGTCGTAGTTGCCATTGACTTTTTTAATAAAATATCCGTACATACATGCAAGTTCCGCAGTACACATTAATAGGAGCAGGAGCAATTCTGGGCTATGTTTACAATATCATTTACAGAATTCTATGAACAATTTCAATTAGTGTTACGAGTCTTCTGAAATTACTCTTCAATAGAGGCAAGACTTATCGGCGCTGGTATTTGTCGAAAATATGCTCCATGAGAAAGGATTCTGTTTTTTGCATATATTTTAAGTGAATTTCTTTGAGTCAAAGATCTGACTGGTAAAACTTTCACCGCTGTTTTGTTAATAAATATTTAAAAAACTTATGTGTAAAACAAATCAGGTTTTTAGCTACTCTTTCGAATACACATTAGCCTATTATTAACTTACTTCCACTTTTCCAAGTTTTAGAGTGCTTTTTTTTTATTTCAGGTAATATATTTCTTCTCACGTGCACAAAGATTTCTCTTATTTTTCCTGTTTCTATTATTTTAAAGACTAAATCTCATTTATAATCCAGACACGCTCCGCTCAAGTTTAAAAGGAAAAGGGAACCTGGCATTTAATTAAAACTTTGCGCAAAATCTCACCACAAAATTCTGTTTTGCGGTTTTGGGGCAGAGATCAGTGTGCAGTATATGAAAAGCCCTTCTCAACTCGTAGATATACTAAATATTTTAAGTAAATTGACTTTAACGATCTAAATTATGATTTGAATGACGACCCAAAGCTATATCCTTATTATCTGCCAAATGTTGTAAAAAGAATTCACTCACTGATGATAAATGGCTAACCATAAACAGTATTCAGCCCGAAGGTCGGTTGGGTAGGTGATGGTAGAGTTCACCCAGTACTAAGCCCGACGACGTGTGAAATTCACACATCAGGATAGGGGGGCCAGTTCCTTTCCCTGTGCCGGTTATGGTTTCCCAGTAAGATCTGGTACCAAAAAAATCACTTAGCTTGGGTGAAGCTGCAGGTACCCAGAGTGCCTTACCCGGGAATCGAACCAGGGACCCTCCGGTCAGTAGTCCAACGCCTAGAATACCGCGACCCAAATGGCAAAGAAAGAAGGTAAATCGTAACAAGGTATACAAATGTGAACAGAAAATTTATTTCTGGTAAATCAATACTCTTGCCTAGTGAATCAAAATAAATTAATATTTTGAATAATAGTCGCTCAATGGATCCGTAGTGAAATTATTGATAGCATATCTTTAACTCTTTGCTTGTGTTCAATTTTCGCTAGTAATTATGTTTGCACTAAAAAAGGGAAATTGAAGGGATGAATTGAATAAGAATCTTAGATAACATTAAAAAATCAAATTGTCTTCTTTGTAGAAAATTGATTTTATAACTTCAACTTTCTTTTCTGAATCAAATAACCTGTTGTACGAAATTGGTTTTCCACCAAAAATTTAATCATGAATAAAATTCAGCGGAAAATTTTTATCGAACCATTTATCTACAATTTATTAAATTAAAAAGATCATATATTCATTAAATAGCTATTCTCTAGTGTGTTTTGCTGCATGAAAAAAGATTATGACTAGATATTTCATGGTTTATCTTTAAATAGGAAGTTAATCTTTCTGAACTGTGCAAAATTAAGTTCCATTTAGTGCAACATTCCTTGACTTTAATAGACATTTGAAAATGATTTGTAATAATTTAGATAACATCTGTAACAATAGGAAGAGAGAAACCTATTCGAAATTAAAGCAATATAATATGCCATTTCAAATCTTGTATCTAATCATTCCTTTAACCACTAACTTTTATCATTTCGTTTGTGAAGAAGTGAAGTCAGGACATATTCGTGTACCAGTGTCAGACGTAGGGTGAACAAGTTTATATAGCTCATGGCTTAATCACAATTCGCCTCTTCGCTTTGCAATCACCTTAAGAAATTACAGTTGCTTCTCCCTTCCTAAACACATGCCAAGAACTGAGAGAGCATTGGTTCTGACAATTTCTCGTGACGTGATCACTGAGGATTTCGCCGTGAGAGAATTTGTCTAGGTACACAGGTGAGACTGACGCATAGAGCAATGCGACGGAGGGCGTGTGGAAGATCTTTCTCATTCCAAGAGAAAGGAACGCAATGCGCGAGAATTCCAGTTATACGAGTATATCGTATATCGCCCAACTCTTCCATTAGAGGGAGGGTAGGTGGAGGAGGGACTGTGCGGATGAAGACGAGGAAAAATAATTTGTACGAACGGACAAAGGTTTTTGAGCTTCTGATATGTCATTAAATTGAATAATCGAAACTTTTTGTACGAATCAAACCATTATACTTGAAATTATATGAATGGACCATATTCCAATAAGGGGCTTGAGTATATTCCGTCACAATTTGAAATACAAAGGAGAATTGCGATTAAATGACTTTTTCCTGGTATAGTCCCTCTCCAATAGTTCATCTACTTTAACTACGATGCTCCGTAAGCCACCGATAAAATGTTTAACATAGCACACTTCAACAGTAAACATGCAAAATATACAGCAAAAGCTTCGTTAAGTATTGGTAGTTACAAAATGTTTCTTTCCGTTAAGGCAGTGACTAATTACGAATGTCAAATAATTTGAAAGCAGGTAATCACCATGAATAAAGATGTGAAAACGTGAAAACAAAGCAACGACCTAGCTATTTCTAAAAAAGACCTTGTATGTAAAAAAATAAGCATCGATTGCATAAGGAAACAATCTGTTAAAGAAAAAACCGACACCTCTCAAAAACACTTTAGGTATTAGAATATATCAGTACCCGGAGCTATAAAATAGTAAAAAAAGAAAGAATATATAAATTCTATTTTACTTGATGATGCTATTTATTCCTAGTTGATTCTAGTGGACCGCTGTTTCTTTTACCTTTCGCTCTCAGGAAAAACATATTAATGTATCCTATTCGCTTTGCAATTTTCGCAATTCGCTTTGCTCTTTGCCCATGAATTTATCATCGATTCTTCCAAAGAAAATAGAGTTATTGAAATGCACTGGAGGCATTCAGAATACTGACCTATCAAAAATGTTCGGAATAAATTTAGGATATTTACAACTACTTAATTTAGGTGTATTTCTCACTACAGTTCTTCTCGCATGAAAGTCATACAGCCCCGCTTTCGTAAATTGTATTAACAAATCTCCCATCTCTGTTGCACAGCACGCAATATAAATTGCTTTTTCAATAATCGGTATGCATTTAACTTGCGAAAAAACATTTTGAATGGGTGTGCTCTAAGAAACGTAAGTGTGTGTGCATTAAGATTTAGCTTATTGGAAGTCTTCCTTTAGTAAGATTAAGAAAAAAATGAGTAATCTCCTGGCAAGAGCTTTACATGCGCACGATCGCGAAAAGTCATTTGCTACGACTGAAACAGGAATTCCACTCTCACTTCAAGCTACAAATATTCTCTGTGTACTGGACTGAAAGCCGCAGTTACGGCCAAGCTCGGGAACGATGTGGCAAAAGCAGTCGTTCCCGTAGGATGACGATCTCTTGGTCATTTGTCAGTGATAAATTTTAGGACGAACCGGTTAATTTCAAAGGTCATGCAAGGCTCTTCCAATCCACGTTAGGTTGTGTTAGATTAGAGCAACAGGCACGCTAGAGTTATAAGCCTGATGTAATTATGCCGTATTTTGTAGGCGTTGAAGGTGGGCTTTTCTTTGTCCAACCTTTGCATAAAATGAAATAATGGGCATATTTAACATTAATTGGAAAAGAAAGTACTTGACGAATTATATTAAATTTTTTGCGGTTATTTTGATAAAACTACTTCTTCCGGAGTAGTTGTTCTCCAGAATTCTGCATAGCCCAAAATAAATTGGCTGCGACAAGAGTTTTTTTTCAGAATGCCTCCTAGATTCCTTGTGAAAATATTGTATTGCTTGTAATTAATTTAAATAAGTTAAAAATTAAATTATAACAATAATGACGCATATAATAGTGATGCTCTTGATTATAAAATCAAGACGGGATTTCTACAAATTTACAGAGCATGCCTGTATCTCTGACAAACTGTGCACTAATGTGCATTTCACAGGGACAAAGTAAGTTAATTTTTGGCGTCCTAAGATTTATTCCTGACTCTCACTTTGAACTACTTCATTTGACTAAAATTTTCCCATAATGTTTTTTAGGTTTTCATCATTAAAAGAGTATTTATATAATCAAATTAGTGCAGCTTGTATAATATTTAATATATGTAGTAAAACGCTTATTATTAATACGCATGGACTCACATTGCTCCCTATAAATACCAAAAATTCAACTTCAACCAAAATATCCACCGATAATAAGAGAAAACTGATTTATCTTAAACTGAACCTTACACGCATCAATCTAGACTTCAGTTTCTCAACGATAGGTAATCAAAACTCAAAATTGAAAAGAAAGCTTACCCCGCGATTTGAGTTCGCTCTGGGCAAAGAGGGAACAAGTAGTTTCTAGACACCAATGAATGTTCTATATCTACATCTACATTTTACCCCGCAAGCCACCGCAAGGCATGTGGCGGGGGTTGTTACGTCACCAACATTAAAAATGCAAAATCAATACATCCATGCAAACCTATACCTATGGTGGCATTAACACACCCGTGGTGTTAGTAAGGCAATATATAAGTCCACAACTTTTGAATATGTACACATGATCTCTATGCTTGTCTGAGTGTTTTTTATTTTACAACAGACGTAGTCTTTAATGAGAAAGCATTCAATGGCTATAAAATTCTCAGTAAAAATTAAGACTACGTGTTTTCACAAATATGTCATCCTGGCCGGCTATGAGTTATTATCACTCGTGTTGTCCACTCTGAGGGAAACTGTAAATTGTAACCCACTTAGGGTTACAATTATATTGGTCTGTATGCGAGTAGATGAACTCAGTTTGCCAAGCAGCAACTCGGTCAATCCAATATTTACACGACAATAAGGAAAAACCCGAGTAACCACTGATCAGTTCAATGTCTATCAATTCCAATTGATTAGGATATTGAGAAAACCTAGGTTACGTAGTTACCAGCTTTTAATCCCTTCCCCTCTTGAAATAAAGTTCCATCTCCAAACCCCACTTCGAAATCATTGTAATTGCTTCCCTCCAATCAACTCTCCAACGCAATTTTGACGATTTTTGTAGGCATCAGATCAGTTATACGTAAATCAAGAGCTCGAAATGAGTAAAAATACTTGAATCTTTGCCACTAAAAAGTACGTCAGCAGTAATAGCTAAACATAAGAGTGTTTATTCTACATATAATCAATCCAAAAATGCATTCTTTTGCGGCGTCGTGATCCATTTGGATACAAAATTTAAGACATTTGACAGAGAAGTAAAACCCTCATAGAGCAATTGAAATGATATTTCCTTATTAAGAAAGTGTTTTAAATATCCCATCGGTTTTGCCGTCAAAGTTAATTAAAAGCACTGTCAGAGAAAGATTCCTTTGTGTGCTGTCAACTGTCAGTGAATTATTCATTGAGTAAAACATCGGAGTGAAAGGAGAATATATCATAAATACTTCTACACAATAATAGCGAACGAGCCGCCTCATGCGGGGAGAGAACCGGACCATGAGGTACACGAGGGGGAGGGAAATCAAAAATGCAAGACAGTGTTGGACCTCCCTCCACAGGTCTTGGTGGGCGAAGGTTAGGGTGACGGCGGGAGAGGACACCACACGGGCAACGGAAGATTGGCAGGTGGTGTGTGGGGGATGGGATGAGGAATGGGTTGGTCTGGGTCGAGAGTCAAGGTCGTGGGAGGAGGGAGATGTAGGTGGGGCGGGGGCAGCAGCTGGAGACCCAAGTTGGAGCACATGAGACGTGTTGGTGGGCTGGAGGGTCTGGGGGTTGGACAGGGAAAGAGGAGGGAGATTTTGGGTGCGAGGGAGAGACCGAAACATCCCCCACCCACGCAGCAGGAAGGAGATTGGGAAGGAGAAGGGTGACGGCAGGGCATGGGGAGAGAGGAGGAGGAAGCGGAAGAGATCAGGTTTCCACGTGTGTGTGTGTGCACGAGGGAGAGGAATAGGAGGGCATGGAGGAAAGAGCTGAGCGCCGGGAGGGGGGGGGGTATCTCTCGCTCTCTCTCTCTCCCGTGTCCCTGAATAATGCATTGATCCAGACGCTGTCTTGGGACGTTAGAGAACGCCCGGTCGCTCTCTCTTTCCCCCGCACGTGCTGGTTCAAGTCCTTCCCCATCCACCCTCCATCTCTTCCGCTCCCGTGCATTCAGCGCCGCCGAGGCAGAACGAGAGGCGGCGAGGAGGGCGCCGGTGATCCCGGTTTCCCTCCTCTTCTCTTTCTCTCTCTCCTTTCCCACCCTCTCTCCTTCGGAGTATCCCAACCACCATGCGGGCCGTTATCCTTCGCCGCTACCCACCGCCGCTACCAAATGCCTTCCACCCCTTTCGACGACACCAATGTCAATACACAATGGTGATGGTTATAGAGAAACAGAGTTTTCCCTTCCTCAAGCTTTAGCCTCTCTTTCCTTCTCGTTTTTCGCCACCCTTTCATGGCGAGGTAACGCCCCCCGGTGACTACGGCGGTTGTCGTGGTCGTAAGGAGGACAAGGGCTATTTGAAAGTGATGGTCGGAGTTTGGTGATTGCCCATGGCAAGGCCGATTGGCTTGAGGAATTTCCCACAGGTTATTCGACATGATTTTCTCAAGCTAAAATTGGATACGTATCTCCATATACATTCCCTGGTGACACAATGATGTATTATGTGTGACTTAAGTATAGTCCAAAAGTGTAACAGGCCCGAGAGATCCAATGAGTCATGATATTTGAATTTTTGCCCATTTTTTGATTGTCAACCGTCTGTTTTACTGTCCCTCTGTAGATATTTTCACCGGTGGTTACTTAGGTAATCATACAGTTTATTATTAATTGCAACTTCTCAGCTAAGCTAAATACAGACATATACATATGTATGTTTTCGTGTATTTAAAGTGATATGCATGGATATGACGATATTTGCAGATAATACCTAATTTTTTAAGAATATTCTTTCTCAAAATTAATCAGCCCAAAGTTTGATTTGATAGGTGAGGTTAGAGCTTACTTAATATTTGTAATAAGGCCAACCTTTTAAAATTCACAAATCAGAGTAGAGGGGTTTCTTTCTTCCAGCTTGAGTGAACCTGAGGGTTCACAGAAGCGCTATTCGAAGTCAACCCCGGGTCCTCCAGTCAGTGGGCCAGCGCTGATACCTACAAGTGACGCGTAAGTAATGAAATACTTGTATTAGCTGGAATGCTATCCCATGACTTTACCGTAAATAATTATTTTAATACACTAGGATGATCTAACTTCATTTATTTTGAATTTGGAATAGGTAAATAAATTTTAAATCACGTGGGGAATTTATTGAACATGTTATACGACTCCTATGAAAGTATTGAAGGTAAGGGTGTGAAGAAAAATCAAAAATGTCGTTAAAACGAGCATTAATGCCCAGTTTTCGTGAACAATTTAAAAATCAAAAGATTCCAAACGGAAATCAATGCCCTCATCGTATTCATTCGCCCCTATGAGGGACCTGCAGATGACATTTGTGCATGCTATCGATTTTATAGAATGTAACATAGTCACGTTAACTCGCTGAAGTTTAAAAAAATATTATTAGTTTTATATACTTCTTTATATGATTGAATTACTGATAACTGCCTTCCATGATTGATAATTCACTGCCATAATTGAATATTAATTTTATAGTCTCGGAAAAGGAGGATCATTAGTCAAACTTTAATTAGCGAAAATCTACACAAAAGCCTTTCAGTAATAAGAGGAATGGGAAAATTGGCTCTATATACTTGAACCCTCTTATGGAAGATATTTTATTCATTTATTCATCGTTATTAGCTTTAAATACTAGAAATCAAGAAGGTCTGTTGACTGATTTTTTTTTTTCAAAAAATGCGCCAAGGAAACAAAGAAAATGGTCCACTGATTTCTGAGTCTTTTTCCTTTGAACACGGCTTTGAATCGGTTTAATTAAAGTCTTTGTCCAACTTTTAGTGCTGTTAAAACATTCTTTTTAGAAGATTCCCCGCCATCCGATTCATATCCCGCATTGTTAAACGGAACAGTCTGACAGAAACAACGGAGAAAAGGAAAACACGGAAAGGCTAAACAAAAACCCAGCGTGGAAAAGTAAACTCACCGCCGGCATGATAAGGGTCGAAGGCAAGTGAAGGAGCGAGAGTCATTAACAATAGTCCCGCAGCTTTTAGCATCGAACTCGTGCACAAGAGGACACTGATTGTATCATCTTCTTTTTCTCCTCTTTACTCACCTGCAATTCCGACGTTTCATTGTTCTCGCCCATCCTTTCGTTTAAGTCTTTTATTTGTGTCCATCGCTCATTTCCCAATTCTCCCTCCCGCCTCCTCCTTCCTCTAAATTCGTGGGCCAATTGCGATAGCCGAACCTCTCGCGATTACGGGAAACCCGGGCAGGGGGTGGGATTCGGCCGGGGGTGCATAAAGAGTGAGCGGCGAGGGAACGTGACTCCATTCCCTTATCTCCATCCCCCCCCCTACGTTGCCCCATCCCCTTTCGCCAGCGATTATATTTGATCGTGGGCACTGTCGCACGCGTGCGCGCTCGGCCATGTTGCCCCGACGCTATTTCCGCCTTTGATGGTTCCCGGTATTTTACAGCCATGCCACGTGAGATTGAAGTGTGGAGTGAGAGGGGTCGATGGCACTACCCACCGAGTTGGTGATGAAGAGATTTTTTTTTGGTTCTCCCTCCCTTTCTCTCTCTCTCTCTATCTCTTTAAATTCAAAATGCACCGATTCTCGTGAGGTAATTTCGCCAACCTACCTCCTCAAATCAATCCCCCCATCTTTTGGAGCTTGTGATAAATGTTTAAAGGGAAACGGATTCGACCCGATCCCGTTAACTAGGTCAACGTTCACGGAAACGTTCGCATAATTTCGAGCACATACTAGCGGCACGCAACTTGGAATTAGTTACCTGGAAATTTTCTCGGATAACTTCTTGACGCTCTCGACCTGGTACGGAGTTTCACTTGAATTGAGCTCATCGAGGAATCCAGGATGATAGAGCGGGACGATAGAATTTTTTTCCGGTTCATGCCTGGCCAGAATTTGCTTGACATATAGCTGACCAAATTTTGATGGAAATGATTCGGTCGTTTCTGCGGCAATTTTCCTTCATCATTTAGCGCTGGCACGCAAACATATTTTCGTTTAATGCGTTCTTTTCATAGCAGACATTAATTGTTGGGATCAGAAATGCTATAATAATAAGGTATATAGATTTGATTGGAGTTATTCTGGCTCAAATAAAATGTCGATATATTTAAACTATACGGTAGAATTGTTTTTCCATATTAATTTTATTTATTCTCTTTTCTTCGTATAATTAAAAATGAAATAATGAGAGAAGCGTGTATCATACAATTTTGATTATATCAATAAATGGTCATGCGTCTGAATTTATGATTTCATTATATCTCAGGAAAGTGAAATGACTAATTTTTCTTCATTGAGTTAATTGTTCGTGACTGCAAAAATTGAAACCAAAGGGAGGGGAAAATTAATTTTGCCCAACCAGTTTAATGGATGTGGCAGTATATTTGATTCATAATCCAAGTAATTTAGTCTCATTTGACCTCCTTAGTATTTTGCTTCTTTTAGGACTATAAATGAAATCACTGCTGCATTAGCGTGCCGATATCCTATTAAGTGACTCCTTTCCATGAGGTAATAAAGTTGGTACAAACACGCAAGCATGCATGTCTCGGGAAAACTAGAAAATCTTCTTCGAGTAACCACTACGGAAGAGTTAATTTTGGAAAGTTAAAGAATAAATTTTTATTGAAAAAAATTTTCTTTCAAATCATTAACTCTTATGTTCTAATGTAAGCTTATACCAAATGAAAGAGTTTAGAGATATTCAATTTCTTTTTGTCTCAAACACTTTTCATTGCCTATAAAAGGATTATATCCTACATGTGAAAAAGCTTTAATTTGAATACACCTTCATTTTAATGCCTTCATTCTCGGGTAAACAATAATAGAGTCCATTGGATTTGTCATGCATGCTTTATATCTAAATAAAACGTGTTGGTGGCTTCAAGAATTCAGTTAAATGCGAGCTTTGCATGTAAATATAATGAATAAGCCTTTGCTAGGAGAGATTGAATGAGGTCCTATTTCTCAATATGTTAAACGTCTCAATAAGACATTATCTCTTTTTAACATCATATGAAATTCATTTTTATTGAAATGATCATGTGGCAATCAGTCATACAGTTAGGATAGGATTTCTTGTGATTATTTTGATTATATCAACATAATTGATCACAGTTTCTGGCTTTATCAGTCTAAGCTGTTACAATAAATGTACATGAACTCAAATCAAACTTTGTATTGTTTGAATAAGTGACTGTATTTTAGGTATTACTAAAAATTGACATGAACTGAGATCAAATTATTACTTTAAAAGGAATGTTTTTAAAACCCATTTTTATTTATGACTGTTAAAAACATTATGGCATTTCTTCACGACCCTGAAAAGCATTAAATAGGAAAAAAGACTGGGCAAACTGTACCTCTGTCAATCTTCAGTTTCACAATGTAAAATTATGAGTCCAGATAATAATATCGTAGATATCATAGTTCCTAATATGTGAGTGTAACCCAATGGCTTAGGGAAAATGACTTTAATCATGAATTTCATAATACACGTACCTGAAGATCGCTATCGCACTAAAATAATCATTGATATGGGAAAATGAAATGTAAAGCTAATTAATAGAAATGCTAGCAAAGCTTAAAATGTCAATAAATGGATTGGTGTGAATATGCAACACAATCAAGATTCTCAGTGATATCCTCTTCAGCAATGTTTACTTGTGCAGACAATTAAAGGGATTGAAAATATTTTAAATTTTCAAATTTCCATTTGTAAAGGATTTTACCATTCAAATAGACTCTAAAGCATCCATCACCGATTCAGCCATTGCTTTCCGTTACATTCGATCCTTCTCTGTCGAATGCTGCTATCGCATCCGTTGTGGACGTTAGAATTATTCCCTTCCACTACTTTTTATATCATTCGAGTGCGGATTTTTAACTCCACTACCATTGTCCACTAAAATCGGCGCAGGGTCTTCTGATGTTATAGCCGTCGGGAAGGATGTTTACCGTTAAGATGAATACGTGAAGACGTTTATATGGAACACCTAGGCTAATATCGAACCCGTTCACTATTTCTCGATCATTCTTGTTATCCCTTCCTCCTGACTCGTAAATTTAATATGTTTGAAGCGAGCTACATCGATTAAATTGATTATTCCCTAACCTACTGCTTTCTCCATTTTGATTTTTTTTCTTTTTCCTATTTCTACATGTAAGTTGGCTGAATTAAATTCCCTCAAGCTGTCTTAATTTCTAAATGGTTGATTCACAGATTATTTTTTACAATTGTGCTTATTTCCAAGTATGACGCTCGTTTTTGGAATTGTCTCAAGCTTTTACATAAATTTTACAGTTGCTCATTTTGTTTTACTAAATTGATTAAATAATATACCACATACAAAATTATAAGTGGTAAATATATACAAATAGTATTTCCATAAAACATTTTGTTGTGAGGCGCATAATTAGTATCAACATTTGGTTATTTACTGTGAGTAAAACCGGAAAATATAGTATGTAATAACCTCAGGTTTTATCAGTTATCAAAACTATCGATCTTAACCATACTGCACGTAAGGCTTATCATCTGCCGTTCTGGAGTCTTCCAAACGCATTATATGCTAATCGATCAGGAGAAGTTCCATTACCCACGCAAAAAAGGATATCGACGTCGAGGTGAAGGAATTGACGGTTTAGCCAGCCATATGGATGACTAAGGCCGCTGAAGCACACACACGTCATATGTACGCTCCGACCTCAAAATTCGTCCATTCACATGCTTCATTTCTTAGCTCAGACTTATTCCAACATTAATCATTGACGTATTGTGAAACGCTGCTATCAATCATCTTAGTAACACAATGGATCAATAGAGGACTCCTGTCTAAATGTCGTAAGGTCCTGTCTTTTCTCATATCCGAGAAGAGACCAGCTATCTATCATTCCGAATCTCATTTGATAGTAGGTGTACGAATGTGGTAAAGGATCCATTTTCAATAGTTTCACTTCATCACTTTTGCGCTTATATAGCATGATTGTTAAATATTATCAATGTGAACATTTTATGAACAATGTTAGCGTTTACTCCGTGCAAAAATTATTCACCAGATATTTCTATTGGGAGAAAATATACAAATATGTCATTCACTAATAGTTATGGTATTAATTTCCTGTACGCCTCTTCTACAGGCGAAACTTAAGACGTTTTTGAAATTAGATTAGGTAGCATATAGTTTTCCCTTTTTCATTGGGATTTTTTAATACTTGACGACAAAGTTAGAGTACACGATGATAAAGAAAATCGTGGCAAGCTGAATGAATACAATAAATTATCAATATCAAATTGTATTACTGCCGTCTAAGCTGAAAATCATAGGAGTGCGAACAACAAATAGTCGAGTCATTATACTGAACGTCGGTATGCATTGGGACACTGATCGCTGCACAAAAACAATCAGTCATTTACAGCAACATACTTGAGCACAAAGTTAAGTCAATGTGAATTCCATGGGTTCAATCAGTGTAAAAAATTAATTTTACGGCAAAATTAACTCTGAAATTATTTTAGAGATAAGATTTCCCTCCTCAATGCAAATTCAAACGCTCTCATTGCCAGAATTTATTCCGATCTCCGTGTCGTTTTCACTTCTCTTCCTTTTTCTAAGGTTTCATTTTTCCTTTGGAGCAACATTTTTCAGCTTTTCAATTCAATGAGGTTCCGAAGCGAAATTCTCAAGTTGTCCCTCTTTCCTACCAAACCGCTCCTCTCGTCCCACTCTCTCCTTCTCCCTCTCTCATTCTCTCTTTCTCTCTCTCCCTCTTTAGACTCTGTGTATCCCCCCAGAACGTCTCCTCTTCTCTTTTTCGTCTTCGGATCCTTTTGAAAATTTCAAACGCCAAATTTTGCGGAAACTGACGAAATAAAGAGAATGGTAATGCTTCTCCTCCTATCGCGAAAAGACGCCAAAGAAATGTGAGCGTAGGTAAAGTATAAGGTGAAAACCCTTTTTGCATCATGCGCCTCAAAATTTTAAATTCATGTTAATCAGATGAGGAAGCACCTTTGAATACATTTTTGGCGGTGTTCATTCCGTACAAGGCGCAGGTTTTAATAGAAATACATAGAGAGTGAAATAAATAGCAAATGCGGGGCTTCTTCCTAACTCGTCCGGACGTAGCGGCTAAATACGGAAATAAACCCCGTTCTTATCTCCTCCTGCCCTTTCTTCTCCCTCCCTCTTTTGTGCTTCTTCACCGGCTAATAGGGACTAATTAATAGTGATGGAGATGGGAATTAGCCGCCGTCTAACCCTTACCTCCGACAACCTCTCCATCCCGCTTCCTTTCAATTCCCCTTCTCCTCGCCGTCGGGCTTAAGGAAAGGAGAAGACGAAGGTAGTTTATATTATATATATACACATATATATATATATATATAATAATATACACCTGTATGTATTCTTGGGTTAGGTTAAAAATGTAGGACTGTTAAAATTGGGTCCATCCGAAACCTGTTTTAAACGGTAGACTACCAATTAGCAAAAATATTAATAACATTATATCTAATTATTGTTAACACCAATTATTTTAACACTTAATAAGATAGTTTACCATTTAAGGCAGGTTTTGGACCAATACAAATTTGACATCAAAACATTTTTTAGTCTCGCCGATGATGATGATCTGACCCCTTGCTAGAATTAACCCCTTCTTCAAATTGCACACATTCTACCTCCATTTCCTATCCTTTTCCTCTTTATCTTCTTCCTATATGCGTGTGTATAATGTATATGTGTATGTAAATATGTATATATGTGTGCATATTATATATATACACAAACCTGTGTGTGTATATATATATGTATATACATACACACATACGAGTGTGTTTGTGTGTGTACACATACCTTTTGCTTTCTGTTCGTTTTTGTGGAAAATGCAAAATGGGTACATTCTATGTGCTGGGAAAATTGGGAAGAATAAGGTGATGGGAAAATGTCCCCGTCTCACTTTTCCTCACTCCTCCAGTAATCGCGTCGAAGATTAATGGCCCGACCTTTCAATCTAAAAAAAGAGCGATGATATGGAGGGGAATCCTTTACAAATTTCACGCGACAAAGTGTTCTTTGTAGAGTCATTATAGGTCATCGTTTGCACGAAAAATCCTGAATATCGAAAACCTAATTCATAACGGGAAGGACAAAGTGGTAATCGATTCCTACTTAGAGAAACGCATGTTTAGAATTGATGATAAAACCTTTAGGGAGTGCCCTCTCGGTCATAGAAAAGTACTATTTTTTTCTAAGGATCAATTTTTCATAACTCAGAATGAAGAATATCACGTCTTACTTTGATGACGCATATTTCACCTTGATAACGCGTAAATGCTTAAAAGTCATTTTTATATTCAACTGGCGCATTGATATTCTCGCTTTGTGGTTAACATATATTGAAATTACTAGAAGCTGCAATATTTCAAAACCTGGACTTGGAATGAACTGTCTTTTTTTAGTGTGCTCTTTCCGTCTTGATTTTCACTGAAATACCATTAAATCTGCTTTTGATCCAAAAGCTTATTTGAACAACACTTTTGTAAAAACGGTTTGGAATCCAGCCTTTGTATTTCTGATCATTTGGTCATGAAATTCATAAATTGAAATTTGCGACGAGACTTGCGACGTTTGGGCTTTGTCAGAAATTCTTAATGTACCAAGCAAATGAATAAGGACGGCGAATATCAGCGGTTATGTGGTTAACCCACAGATCCATGGAATGGCTTTGCGGCAGTAGACGATAATAAGCTAAATTAGACCGCACCAAGTGTTTTGAGAGACCTGCATTTACTCGTTTGGCTCTAGGTACTCCATTGCGCATTTACCTGAAACTCCATTCAAGCTGGTCTAGCATATTTTTGTATGAGTGTGTTTGAAAGACCCAGCCATTACGCGCACTACAAACATTTTCCCTAGAATAAGATTAACGTTGGTATTTGCTGTTTATAGGCACCAACAAATGTGAGGCATTTAGTGCTGAATTCCAATATGACGACAAAAATGAACCTTTTCTTTAGCTTTAATGTTTTTTTCTTTCTGGCTGGCATCGAAAAAGTCAAAGTATATCTAGTTTATGAGAACGAGTCATGAAGAAACTCCGAAAAAGTATTCTGCTAAAAAATTATTTTTTAGTAAAACAAAAGTAAGTTGAAATTTAGTGTTATCAAAGTGCAAAACTTATTCTCAAATTACTTATATTTCAAAAATTATTACTCATTTTATTTCAAAAATATTCCAATAAAATGAAATAAATAATTTTTATAGCATTTATTCTTCATGAAGCTTATTTATGTATGAAGAGAGAGTCAAGACGGAAATATAACTTCGTTGGTTTAGTTAAGTTGTGAGAACGGACGATAGTTCCATCTTTGAATACAAAAGAAGAGAAGATGGCTTGAGAGGAAGTGGCGGATAAAGAAACTCTTGAATGAATAGGAGGATCGCAGGGACCCTCAAGATGAGGAACATTGTAGTCTCAGTAAACGAACATCTATGAAACAATGTATTCATATATCAGATCAGAAAAGAACGGGGAACGGTGGAATACGGAATAAAGCAGTACAATAAGTTTCTTTGATCATAAATACACTTAAACTTAATAAAAAAGTATGTTCCATAGGCTCGTATTCAAACTGCAAGAACGTCATTGTGTCGTCAAGGCAATATTTCCCTAAAAAATCACATCGTGAAAAAGAACTCTATATATTCTTGAACGCAATGATAAAAATGCTCATGACCTCGCATTTCAAATTAATTTTAATGTCTCTTTCTCTCTTGTTTTCGCGTGGTTGTACACAACACGACAATCAATATACGACACATTCCGACGCCAAATAAGCGGTCTCTAATAAATCGCAGTTGACGACACCCAGCGGGCACGTTTTAAAATAAATTATTTAAATGAGAATGAATGAATTTGAATTTTGTGCTTCTATCATTTAATGGCTTTATGTGAATTTCATGATTTGGCTCTTTTTTATTGAACGTCGTCCCGACTCCATTATGACCACTCTTCAAAAATTCAGAGGGCATTAATTTTATCCCCACATGCCACGTCCCGACAATCACAATTTTTCATTTCGAAATACAAACTGGGGCAGGCATCCGTACCCAATCGTCCAACCTTTTTTCTCCCCTTTTCCTTTACCCGTTTCTGCGATCATTTCCTCACCATTCCCTTATATCGCTCGCTTTCTTCGCCTCGTTTCTATTCTCAACAAGTCCTGCCACTTATATCGTTGACGCATTGAATACAAAAAATTAGTATGCAACGAAAAAAATGAGGGCTTGAATCATTACGTATTTTGCGCAATATCTTTCTCTCTTTCCACCGCATTAAAAGGAGCAAGTCCTTCTCGCGCCTCAATCAAACCGCACTGTCATCCTCCTCCGGCGGTTTCCCTTGTTTCTGTTCATTTCCCATTGTCTGACTCGCTTCCCTTCGACCCACATCATATCCGGTCTATCCTGACCCATTGCTTTTGTATTCTAATTCATAAATCACCTATGTGATGGGCGAGCCTCTCCCAATGGAATGGTGTGCTGCGAGGAACACTCAGAAATCGGGGGTCGGAGGGAGTGGCGGCGAGAAATACATAAGACCTGCACTTTGTCCAATCGCAAACCTCTCTTCCCAACACCAATCCGCTCCTCCTCGACATGCTCCCCACCACTCTGGACTGTAAACCACAAGGAAACAAGGAATCCCCAGAACCTCATCCGTCGGAGGAAAAAAAAGATGAGATGTGGGGTATGAAAAATTACGTCGATTTTTTTTCGAATGTCCCAATTGTCTCTCGTATATCTCTCATATCGTCCCAGCAAACCTTCTCTTCCTCACCTTTTTCTCCTATCCCTTCCCCAGTTTCCAACCTCTCTCCGTTTCCCCGCCCCCCTTTAATCCGTCTCCTTTTGTGTTACAAGCCCTCGTGACCCATTCCTTCCTTTCCACTACACCTTTCTTGCACCCTTTCCCGCAAGTCCCGGCGAAACCCTCGGGCTGAACCCGGCCAACGCACCCTACCCTCCCCCTCAGAACCTCCCACCTGTGCCCCTACGCCGTTTCATATTGCCTTTTTCGGTTCTCTCGATTCACTTCCCAATTTTGCCCCCTCCTCTATCCCACCCTAAAAATATCACCCACCCCATTCCCCCGCTATTGGATTCCTCTTCCGCATTCTCCTCTTACTTTTTTCCTTCCTCTTTCCCCACCCACTTTGCTCTCCACTCCTTACCCTTCTCCGCCGCCTCTCGATACATTCCCCTCTCAATTTCCCCACCCGCCCCGTCCCTCTCCCCTCTTCTCTTCCAGCCTCGCCACCCCTTATACTCTTGCCTCCCAACTCGTTCCCTGCTCGATACGCCCCTCTCTTCCCCATTAATAATGGAAAGTGTTGGGAGTTCCTCGATGAAATGAGGCGATCGGATGGCTGGCAGTCGGGGCGTGTGTCCGTGTTCCATCACTCCCTCTCCCGTGCTGTACGCTCCGTCCCTCTCCATCTCTCCCACCCTCCCACCACACTCCCCCAAGTTCCGACACTTGTTCCTTCGATTCGGGAATCAGAAAAAAAATGAGAGGGAGAAAGAGCTCGGGGAATACCCAGCCATATTTGTGGCGGGCGATTTTGGACCCTTTTTTCTTCCATTCTGCTACATTTCAAGAGGAATCCCTGTCCTATTTAGTATCTATCGTATAGGGAGATGCCGTGCAATGCCAATGTGGATCCCAAACGCTATCATATTTCGCCCTCCACCCATATAGAACCGTTGGCCTCCGTTTTATAGGATGGCATGTACCTAACTGCCTTACATAATAGGGCTACTGATATGTATATTCAGTATTAAATTATTTTTAGCGATCCATGGCTCCGTTATATTGTCTCTAAAACTTTCTCGGTATCCCGTTTCTTTCGTTTTGGATGTCCTCTGAATTTCTTTTTGTGACACTCATAGGTCATCGTTGAAATTTCTATCATGCCACACGCAGGTCACATGTTATATTCTCGGCAGAGGTGGTTTTATCTTGAGGTTTTTCTGTCCTAAACTGGAAGCAATATGAAGGGTATTTCAAGAGCAGTGAATCGTCAATCTAAGGGCCGTTCGTTGGAAAGTAGCCTAGTAATGGCTCATCGACTTTTCCCTATTCTCCCTGCTCTCTCTTACTAAAAATACCTTTTCATAGCATTACCTTCGTATACCATACTCTTATATGCCTCCCAGTACATCTCCTAGTATTAGTTCTGTGTCTGATTCAAAACTCTCATGGAATAGCCCGCGTAATATTTTTCGTTCGGTTCATCCATCTCATGAGCCATGTTCTTTGGCTCAATCCCCATATCACTTAAATTTTCCTGCTCTCTCTGTATGTATTGCATATCACTAAGTACATCAATCCCACTCTCCGATCAAATCAAAGTGTTTCTGCATTGGTTTTCCTTGCTTTGTTTACTCATACAGTTTACAGATCCACTCTCGGTGACGAACTGTTGTTACTCAAGTTTCATAATATTCCATATTTCCTTCACATAGCTGCGTTCATAAAATTAGCCCACCCGAAACTGTGTGAGTGCTAATGGAGAACTTATACCCTAGAAAAGCAGGAAAGTAACCATTTCACCTAGCCATGCATGCTGTCTGAATATCAGATGTTTGAATTATTGGCATTCAAACCAAGTTCGTTAATTTCCTACCGTCGCTTCTTACAAATGGGTAAAACATTAATTTAAATATACAATCACATTCGTGCTCACTAAGTAGTGAGCAAGATTTTTTTAAACAATAACAAAATTTTCATCTCGTAATTATTTAGAGTGCTACTTGAATCCGTTTCGACAATTTTTCCATGAGTATTATTGGTTAAATTTGAGTTACGATGAATTAAACATGTTGGTCATTTAAGCGCAATATGATGCGTGACCTTTTAACTCCAGCTCTTTCGACCGTTAGCGAATTTTCCACAAACTTCGACGTAAATCCCTTCCATTACTCTAAGTACTCAACAACCTTGAGCTTCGCGTGCTTGACTGGCAGAACTCAAGCTACGGTTTTTGCATTTTCCCTCTCAATCCTTCATTCCTCCTTCACAACCCACATCTTGCTCTAGAACCGCTTCCGCTTATTTCATAATCAAAGGAGAACAGTGCCATAAATCAAGCACTTAGGCGTACTCTTAGCCTAAGGAGAAGGAGAAGATAAGAGAAATTTATCGCCAAGGAGTTAGCATGCGAAAGGACGCATAATGCCGTAATGGTATTGATTTCTCCGGGGGTGAACGTGAAGATAGTAAGTATATAACCCAAGCTTAACCTACGATTAAATTAATGTTCTTTTAAATATTCATAACAAAACGAACTGCATAACAAGATGTGTACAGTTAGGTACAAGTGTATGAACTATGGCCTTAAGGTCGCGTTACTTAAAACATAAATAGCTAGAAAGAAAGAATAAAATATGTTAGGCTTTGAAAACTCTACAAGCGTGTAGAACATAGCTTAGAATTTTATACAAATTAGTGATAATATGGTATTCCAATAGTTTAATGCTGAAGGAATCAATTACAATCTTAGATTGTGTAATAAGTTATGCAATTTTATTCGGGAGTAGTTTCAATTTAATTCAAAATGATGAACATATTTAAAAATCATCTAGATATTCCACGAACTGTACGTGTCCTTCCTCTTGTTTTTCCTACATAATTATTCAGTTCTTTGCACTTTCTACCAACTTTCGAGCACTTTCAAAAAGCTATTAACTTCCTTCCACTAGCCGCTCTCTTCGCCCACTCCTTTCACGGTCCTCAGTATCTCACTTTCGATATTTTTTCCACCCACATTTTCTATCTACTTCATATCTAATCCAGTAAATTCTGCACTTCTCCCATCTTATTTAAAACTTCACCTTTAACCTACCTCTCCGTCCAATCTGTATTCTACATTCCTCTCCATATACTCTTCAAAATCTTCTACTCTACCCTCTCATTCTGGTCTCCTAGGGAATAGGGTGATCAAATATTTCTTGTCAATATGTTACTTCCAAAAAAGTATGTTTGTCTTTCAAAATACTAGAGAACATTCTGCATTCTTATAATCAGCAAATATTTTTGACTAGGCCGTCTTTCATGTCCCGAAATACTAACTCAGATGTAGATGAACTAACCTGGACTAAATTCCTATCAGTACTTACCAGAAAAAATTCAATATTTTAGCCATTAAGAGATCGATCCCTAATATATTTTTCCTAATACATCAATCAATAAGAGGGAATTAAGAGAGAAGAAGAGAGAACTAAGAGTCTGTCTATTTCATTGGGGTGGAAATACTTTGATTGGTAGTGACATTTATATGTATGTTCACTTCCAAACGACATAAATTATTTAGCACAAAGGCATGTGTATAAAATATGTGGTCAATTTAAGTATACCTGTCCTTCTTAGTCCGAGCCTTTGCCTGCACAATAAAATACCAATGAGTTTTTTTTTCAATTCATACGTGTCTCTAGATTAACTCTCGTTTCACAAATGGTAGTAGAAGGCAAAGTTTACTGCAGACCTGCCCGCTGTTTCGAATTTTCAAGTCAATCAATTCAAATTAGAGAAATTGAACTCGATTGGACATTCCGAGATATTATTCACTATCCTTTGAAAGCACTGATACGATATTAATTTTTAGAAAAAATGTGACCTATTTATGCTAAATAACCATCACTATTGTACTCGAGATTTCAGATATACGTAGGTGGTCTGGAAAGTTTCCGACTCAGAAAACTTCGGAAAAAATATTTGGTATCTTTGTTACATCGGAAACTTTTCAGACCACCCTCTTATTACGATTTATCAAAAATGTGTGGTATGCGTCATCCCGTAAACATTTCCACAACGAGATAAAATATGATAACTTATTCCATAATTGACCGTAGAGAAGTTGTCAATATTACTTTATGTCAGTGACCAAAATAATGTATCTCACTCGAAAATTTAAGTTGTTTCCCTCCAATTTATTTGACATTTTCCGTTTCGTCTCGTGTTTCTCGGATTTTGTCCTTTTCGCCATCTCTTTCCGGTACTGAAAATAATCATCATGGTTTCCATTTCATCATTCATTTGGTTTAAACTATTTGGACGTTCACTTTTATTTCATTATATACAGCACTTTTTGCATATTTCCGTGCATTATTTTGACTAATTTAGCTCCAACTGGGTACCAAAAAGTCTTGATTATATTACTCTTCAGTATAAAGTATGAGTCATAATTTACTTTTTTGTTTTCATCAATATTATCTTAACTGTATACTCTAGTGATCAGTATCAAACATTCAATTCAGCAACTTCACATTCAATTCAATAAAATAAGTACCCCGATTACTTTCTTTCATCCACATGAGTTCTCTTCGTCTTTCATATATTATGCGTTCGCCTATTCTCTTAAACTTTCTCTCTCTCTCTCCGCCAGTTTCATTTCAATTTCCCTTTCTCTTGTATTCCTCCTGTTAACCCTCTTGAACCATCTTCTCCTTCTTTCCTCCTTAGCCTCTGCTCCTATTCTATCTCTTTCCAAATCCCTTCTGCTTCTCGAACGCAGTCCATGCCAATCCCTCAGTCCTTTAATCCCATCTCCTCTGTTCAAGCACAAAACAAACCCCCGCTTTCTCTTTTTCTTTTACATCGAAATGAACATTTTCCAAAAATTCTTACTCGTCGAACTTCTTTCTTTCCTAGACTCACATCTGTATTTTTATAGTAAAAACTTGCCTTTAACCTCCATAAAACTTGCTTAGTATTTAATAGGAACCTATCAACATGCTACGAGAGCACGTATTAATGGTGCAATGTTATAAGCCTCTCCAAATAAAATCAATTAAATAATTTACTAAAATTGTCATTGCAACAATTTCAGAGCGTAAAAATGATTCTCTTTGATCGGGATTGAAATTTTTGCAATTAAATGTATGTTAGCGGATGACTCCGTTAAAAGTTACTGTAGCGGCATCTCCCGCAGTTTCTTGAAATTTACTAAAAATTTTTAATCCCCTTTGTCACTTTTCAAATGACTTTTCGTTCCAACTTTTATTTTATATGAAATAAATTAAAGCTCTTCCATCGACCCTGGCTCTGATCGTGCCTTCTGTTTCTCCTTGAACCTTTGTTAACAAAGAAGCTTATCTGAAATACAAATATAATTGAAAAATCAAATTACTATTATAAAGGTCCTTAAGAGAGATAGCTCAGTAGAAGTAAAGAAAATTCAAAGAAAGACATAAATAGAATTAAAACTATTCGATGAATAATGAATTGAAATCTCAATTAAATATTAATGTGTCAGAAATGAGGCTATATTTTTGTTTCCCGCCACACATTATATAGTATAATTATTATGCATCAATGTTTCTCCTTCTTTTGTGCGTATATGTTAAATATAAAAATGATTATTTGGCCAATTTCATAGTGTCAGTTTTACGTCTTGTTTTGTCTCACTGTTTTATTTACTTTTCTTTACAAAATTGAGAGTATTGAGTTGGTTAGACTGTTTTGAGTACATTCAAATATTAAATGAACCCCTAAAAAAACTTACGAAAACAAAAATTTATAAATGCCCCTTGGTTTATTATGTGGCTTCATTGTATTTCAGATTAAAATATCCGATAGAGAAAATTCATCCTCAATAAACTTCGTTATTTAAAATACAAGTTTTGCAATTGGATTTATTTTTTCGTATATCTTTCCTTGAAACGATAAAAACAACCAATTTATATACGCATTTATCTAGCTACGTGCTTAATCTTATGCCTTAGAAGTTAATTAAAATTAAGATCTCAACTCATTTTTTACTAAATATTACAAAAACTCAGATTTATAATATACTGGCGTTAGACAACTTCGGATAGCGTTTCAGAGTTTCTGTAATGATTGATCTCAGAGAGATGAACCATCCCATAAACTACCATCACCAATTTTTGAACACTTTAGGAATGACCTAGTGGAGTTTTTCAATGCACTATAGTAATAAAATCATTTCTGTTAACTTGGATAGCCATAATTCTTCGATAAATCTTATAATTGTCCTAAGGGAGCAGTCCTTCTATTGCAACCCTTTATTTGCAATTTTACTTAAGTGTTGAAGAGTAATTCAATTATTTGTAATCTTTAGCCTTTTAATTTTCTCCGTCCAGGATAAACTCAACGATAAAAATATTTCAGCGTCGAGAATGAAGTGAAACATGTCTGATTGTTCTCAATTTTCAAAACTGTTATAACGCAAAATAAATCCGTCAAACCTGAGCCCTGCGTGATATTTTTCGACGTTAAAGGGCTTCCGTTTTCCGAGAATGAAGTTGAAAATGAATACATATGTTGGATATCCACACCACCAAAATATAACTGTAGTAACGGATCAACAGTTTTAGAATGATAAATGGTTCCAAAAGTCATTACAGAGTTTAGAAAGCAGCACAATTCCTATCAAACCCTAATTAAGAATACCTCCCATTTGTCCTTCCGTTGACACCCTCTGGCGACTCCAGAGCTGAAGTTTGGAGGATAAAGGGTTAGTCTCATATTATCAACTCCTGGGATTGGGGCGTCCAAAGCATGGGATTTTTACTCCAGAGGGTAAATGAGGGGGAGTTGCCAAATTCGCAACCCCGTGTTTTCCCCCATTTAGCTGTAAGTGTTATGGTCATGCCGGAGCTCTGTGGAAGTTCTAAATATAACCGATCGAACAAAGGGAAAATTTGAGGCAAGGGACCATGTGATTCGTCCCACCCCTAGGGAACCACAGTTAATATACTCACAATTCTAGCCTCCGGAATAAATTAAGATAGTATGAAATAAATTTTTTTTAATGTTGCCGCGAGTGTACGAGTCAGAAATTTTACAACAAATATTTACCGAAGATTAACCGAGATAAAAGTTTAGTTCTGCACGAGTCATTGTCACAATATTTTAAAGAAAAATCGCCTATTGGTAATATTAGAATTGAGTCGATATAACGGAGAAATGGTCAGTACCAGAAGTAATGTGGACGGAAAGGAAACAAAGTAGAGTTTCATAATTTCAATGTAAAAGAAACTCAACAAGTCAATTTCAATTTGCATAGTAAATTATAATGAACTAAGGATAAAGTAATTTTTTTCCATATTATAGAAATTCAACATATATCAAGGACAAGTTATGACAAGAATGATCCCTATTATATAATAAACCTAAAGTGTAAATTTCGTTTAATAAGTTGGACGAGATAAAAAAAGAAGTTTGACAATTGTTTTGTAATTTATATGCTTTATATACATATATATACATATATTTTAGTATATATTTATATATATACGTGTGGGTCGCGGCAGTCCAGGAGTAGAGCTTTGGACTACTGGCCGGAGGGCCCGGGTAAGCTTCTCTGGAAACCTACAGCTCCACACAAGCTATGTGATATTTCGGGTAACAAATCTTTCTGGGAAACCATAACCAGCACAGGGAAAGAAACTGGCCGTCCTATCCTGATGTGTGAATTTCACATGCCGTCGGGCTTAGTTACTGGGTGAACTCCACCATCACCTACCAATCCGACCTTCGAGTTTATTACTATGTTTATATATGTGTGTATATATATATATATATATATTTATTTATTTATTTATTTATTTATTTAGTTATCTGGTGCACTTTTTAACAATTTCTACGAAGGTGAAAATTCATATATTCTCCAGTATATCGTGCATTCATTCGGGAAATGTAACAATTCCATGGGATAGAGGAATCGACAATGTTATTGTAAAAGTCATTTATATCAATATTTCCGATCCTTTATGCTTCATGTTTTATGTTGCCGTATCAATAAATTAAATCGCCATCACCAACATCAACCACAGGTTAATCATTACCAAGGTATTTTGGAACGAGGCAACGAGAAAAATAGACCCCTGAACCCATGGTGAGAGGCAGCAGTTTCACCATGAGGCACTGGTGGCGCAGACCGAGTAAGTCGGCCCAGCATCAGCTGCCATACCTGCGGGCGAGAGTGAGGTACACTGAATCGGCCGCAGTACTGCGATGTGTAAGGCAACGTGAAACCACCAGATTAGCCTTCTACCTAGAAGATGCATCCTTGTATTCAAATGTAACATGATGGCTTTTCTCCCGGTAAAAAATTCCAGAGGTAAACTAGTCCCCCAATTGGATCTACTGGTGGGTACTACTGGGAAGGGAACATCAGTCAAGGTGGAAAAATGCAGAATAGGGATATGAAATGTTAGGACATTATGGATGCGCAGGAAATTAGTAGATGCAAAGATGGATACGGATAGGCTGGGGATAGACATCCTGGGATTGAGCGAAATTAAGTGGACAGGGGCAAACGACTTCTGAAGCGACGACTACAGGGTGGTATACTCGAAAGACGACCAGAAAATGGCAGGAGTAGGCATTATACTAACGAAGAAATGGGCATGGAAAATAATTTCGTGCTGGAAGTATAATGATAGGATATTGATGATAAAGTTAAGAGGCAGAGCCTACGGATATAATGATAGTACAGGTGTATAGTATACTGTATGCCGACGTCCAGCCATTTAGATGAGGAAAAAGAGAAAGTATGCGAACGACTGAAAGTGGTTCTAGGAACAGTAAAAGGGAAGGAAAACCTCTTATTAATGGGATATTGGAACGCTGTGGTCGAATGACGGGCGAGAGGGAAGTAGCGTTGGATACTACGGATTGGGAAAACGAAACGCCACGGGAGAGAGACTGATTCTGCTACAAGAAAAACGTTGTAGTGGCAAATACCATCTTTGATCAACATCCGTGAAGAAGATGTATTTTTGCATGAATACACCACTGTGGGTATAGTTTTGTGTGTATGTATGTATTTATTTTCCACATGGCATTGTTTCTTTTTACGGGTGGTTACCTAAAACCCCCCGCCACGCGCCCTTGCAGCGGCTTGCGAGGTATTTTGTAGATATAGATCAAGATACACATGAGAGATATCTGGAGACAAAGTACGATACCAAATTGACCGTATCCTTGTCAGGGAGAGATACAAGAATGAAGTTAAGAAGTGTAAGAGCTACCTCAGCGCAGATATAAATAGCAATCACAACCTGGGAAATATCTAAGAAACTATGGGTAACAGCTCAAAATAGAGGTACCATGAACGAAAGAAGAAAATACAAGAAACCAAGAAATGAGAGTGAAAAATACCTCTATAAACAGTTGCGGAATCAGGTCATACAATAGTGTAAGAAGGTAAAGGAAGAACGGATAGAAAGCTGTTGCGATGGTATTAATGACAACATGAAAAAAGGAAATAGCAAGGTGGCTAATAAACTAGTGAAAAGGTAATTTGGGGAAATAAAAACAAAATCGCAAAACATCCGAGCCGCTAATGGAAACATACTAATTGATAAAGATGATATTGGGAATAGATGGAAAGAATACATTAAAGTACTTTATCAAGCTCCTAAATCACTAGAAGATGGCTTAATTAAAAGAAGCGAATTCGAGAAAGTCGTGGCAGACCTGAGATACAACACGACACCAGGAGTTGACAAAATAAACGGAGACGTAATCAAGGCACTCAGGGTCAAAGCGAAGGATGCCCTCTTTGGAATAATCAAAGATAGCTACGACAGCAAAAAAAATACCGCAAGAATTCGAGAAAAGTATAATGATTGCAATGCCGAAGAAACCGAGAACAGATAAATGCGAAGAACATAGAACATTGAACCTGACGAATCAATCATCAACACTCCTTACATCTACATCTTCTTAATACCCCGCAAGCCGCTACAAGGGTGTGTGGTGGGGGGTGTCAGGGCACCACTCGGAATTAAGTAGGAAAAAACTATATAGCACTACGCCTTTCCGAATTTGAAATAATAGCTTTTGACTACTTTTCTCACCCTGTATTTATTATCCTTAGCGAAAAAAGTAGACCCATCGTAATAATGGAATCCTAGAAATAATATTTTTTTCTGAATAAATAATAACACGCAAGGAAGAGATTTCCCATATTTCTTGGTAGATTATTTTTTGGAGAAAACTGAGGAATTTTTAATTAAGTTGTAAAATGTTGATACTCTTAAAATGATTGCGTAAAAACCAAGTATTTCAATTCCCTTCCCCCTAACCTATTATTTCAAATGCATTCCTCAGCCTTTAATTTTTGTGAAACCTGAAAGGACAAAAGCTTTGGAGAAAAAAGCTAATCAAAGCCATATCTGTATAACCACTGAGTTTGAACAATAATCTACTGATTTTTTTCAACACGTTCAACTTTGGACGTTAATGACGATTCAATTCAAGTTTGTTACATTTGGCTTGCGGATAAAAAAAACTCAAAAATTAACCGAATGAGCAAAAATAATAGTGAAACTTCAAATGGAGTTTTCAGTTTCAGTGACGAGAAATTCAAAAAGAAAAATGTAGTATTCTCTGAAGTATGTCAAAATTTGGACAATTTGCTTACTTTGGGCGACTTAAAAACATTTAGTGACAAACAGCATCCAACGTAAAATATATTTTTCGAATCATTAAAGGATTAATTCAACTATAATTAGTAGACCTATAACTATATATATTTATATTTATTTGTATAAATAAAACTAAAAAAATCAGCTTAAGGACATTGAGCGTTTTGTACTCTTCACTTTACTCGAAATTAGTGCGAGAAAAAATCGTAATTTGGTTTATATTCCTGAGAGGGAATCAAAAGTCTTGGGAGCTTAATTCAAAACTCCGTCAAGTCACAATTTGTTAACCGATATATATCTGATATTCTCCAATTTTATTTACGGCTGCCTAAAATAAGTTGTCAAATTCATAGGGCAACCAACGGCTCTTTAATCTAGGCACACCCCCACAACATACTTGCAACGTGGGTTGCATAACAATTAGGATTTAACTGGTTACTTTTATCGTATCTTAAATTATATTTTTAATCAATATCAGGTCAAGTATTTTCCTTTTATTCCAGTAGGATGACTTTAGGCATCTTCAAAGAATGTAAAAGTTTATGCATCAATTATCTTTATTATGTTTAGACAAATTATTCATAGCTAAAATTTCTCTAATACTTTTCTCTCGAAATTTGTAGTAAAAATACACTTATGATTTAATAGTAAATGGTTATCATTGAAATTGATTGGTAACCACAGTTTAGAATATTAATTTATATGCGAAGGAAAGCTCAAGAATAGAATGCGCACTGATAATTATTTGGATGGCAGAGTATCTAAAGTTATTAAGCGAATCTTTAAATTGCGATATCCCTACTTATGTAGGTTGCCCTACACCTCCAACCTACAAATGACCATCATCGACGTCACCTCCCTCTCCACTTTTATTCCCCATGCAGAAGGCCTATCCTCCCTCCGATACTATCTGTCTCTAAGCCCCCCAGCTCATTGCCCCTCGACCGAATTTCTCCTCAATCTAGCCACTTTCGTCCTGACCAAAAATGCATTCTCCTTCCAAAATGGTTTTTATCTACAAACCTAAGGCACAGAGATGGGAACGAGGATGGCGACATCGTACGCCAATCTCTTCATGGTAATCTCATTCTCTTACTACTAATCTACTCTAATCTCCAATGCTACTAAATCTCTTACTCGAGTAATTATCCGAAGAATAGAAAGAAAGAGAGAAGGAAATCTCTCAGAAAACCAATTCCGATTCAGGACAAGACGAGGAGCAAGATAGGCGATTCTCAGCTTGAGAGTTCTGATCGAAAAAATGAGACACGTAAACAAGCCATTATACGTGGCATCCGTGGACTTGGAGAAGACCTTCGACAACGTCGAATGGAACAAGATGTTCAAGATACTAGAAGGGCTTGGTTTGGAATACAACGACACAAGAATTATCTAAAACCTCTACAAGAATCAGGTTAAAACAATGCAAATGAAAAACAGAATAAAAATAGAAGCCAAGGTAAAAAAAGGAATAAGACAAGAATGCAACCCCACGCCAACAATATTCAACGTAGAGGCAATAAAAGAAATACAAGAATTGAGTATCAAAGAAGTCAAGGTAAATGGAGAAGAAATCGACACGCTTCGGTTTGAAGATGACATCGCAGGACTGGAGGAAACGCGAGAGGACCTGCAAGAAACCCTAAGTGCTATGGACCAAGTACTAGTGGAATACAATATGAACATCAACAAGGAAACTAAAATCCTTGTGCGCGGAAGAGAGAAGCTGATGCTTCTGCCCATTTCCTAATTCTACTCCTCGCCGTCTATTTTCTTGCTCTCTCTGCTATTCTCACTGTTCAACTCTTCGTCAATGTCCTCTCCAAAGGACCATATACTCCTTTACTTAACACTCTCATTACTTCGGGTTCCTAAACTAACACTATCTCCACCATTCGAGGCCCACTGAATAATTCACACTGTTTCATGACACAACATCTCATCAAAAACCCATTCCTCCCTGTTCCAGATTCATGTTTTAATGTAAGGGAAAAATAAGTGAATTATCATAGGAATATATTATATGTTCATAAAATGCTTTTATAATATATGCATATAAATATATTTGTTCAAATGGAAATAGATTTAAGGAAAAAGGGATAGGTCCACATATAAAAGACGAACACAGGAGAGGTGAGGAAGGCGGAACCGAGCAGATTACAAGTGTTAAAATACTTGCTTGATCGGGATTTGAACACCGAATGGTTCGACTTGCCGAGCCGATGCTCTAACCATTTGAGCTATCGAGGAAACGTAATTTACACTGCGATCTGCGATATTTTAAGCAACCAAATTCCCCGATTCTTTTGCCAAGAGATGACGTTAGAGAGCTGTTTCACCCACCAAGCGAGAAATAGACAATCCACAAGAGAAAAGGCAGTAGGTTAGCAACCATACAACAACATAAAGGATAGGAAAAGTGTGTGAGGAAGTAGGCCAGGGGTTATAGTAGGGGGCTATGGACAGGAGGGCCCTGGTTGGATGCCGAGTTATGTCTCTGGGCACTCTGTGTGATCCTTTGAGTACCAGGCCTTCTTGGGAAATGGACCCAGGGAAAGATACTGCCCCCTACACAGATGTGTGAATTTAATACGCTTTTAATCTTAGGTATGAGGTGAGCTCCAGCCTCACGCATTCCATAAACCTTCCGGATTTATAATTGAAATGGCTTTTTTAAACTCTTTATGTTGAATGAAATTAAACAAATATACAAAATTAATATAAGTTTGGTGATCCTCGATATACATATGCGTTCAGGCTTACATCGCCATTAATCTTTGATTTTTTCCATGAATCAAATTAACATGAAACCGGCCGACTAGAATAAGAGTTAAGAAACGAATACGCGAACTGATTTTCCTATTTTCGTCTACTTTAAAGCGATGGAATACGGAAGAAAATACGGACGGCATATTCCATGTGAAATATCTCTAATTAAACTGAATTATCCTGATGATATCTATACTCATCATAATGGCCGTATAGTTTCCATTCCTCCAACTACCTTTATATTGTCTGTTTCCATTTCTGTTGACATATCTTTAAACGCATCCAGAAATCCTTTTCTCGCGATCATTGTCATAGTTTCCTCGGATATATGTACTTTTTGACGATTCCCTTGCTGGAAGGCGAATCATATGGTCGTACATTTCGTGAGATGAATATCTAGTCGTTCCTAAAATTTCGCTGGAATAAACGCTTCGTTTCACCCTGAAATTCCGACAATGGCCCTTCATTCGCACCCTAGTATTTCCACACTGGGGAGTTTAGCGTGAGCAAGTTGATCCAGAGTGAATGGCCTTGTTATTTTTTCTCATAAAACTGTGTTTTTTTGGAACCAACAACAGCCATCCCAGCACCAGCAATAGCTCTCGTTGGTTTTTCTGCTTTAAATTTCACAAATCAATGAAACGTTTCACATTCTAGTTGAATGTTAGGACACAAAATACATACATATTCAAATTTTATTTTTTTAATACATAGGCACACTATTGTTAAATGCACTCGAAATTCTTCCTTGTTACTTGACATTTATTTTCTTAATCCAAACGATCAAGTATTGCAAATATTGTGTTTTGCGATGTTTTAGCATTATTCTGCTTTTTGGAACAATAATTTATCTTTCCTGATTTAAATTTTAATTCCACTAAAATCGTTGGTATTGCGTTTAATAATTGCAATCTACTAACAAGGCTTGGGTAATAATTTTTCAACTCCTTTTTCCGAAAAAATTGTTATGGATATTCTATATCCTCGAATATTTCTCCGGCTTACTTCGGTTTCGCAGTTGACAGTTAAATGAAAATCCTTTAACACAATTTTGATCCATCAAAATTAATTTTTATAAAAAAAATGTCCCCAACCATTTAGTCTAATTTTTTCCAATTAGTTCTTGCACCAAATGTTTTTAACAAAAGACCTCGTGATCAATGTTACACCTTTTCTGTGGCATTTAATCCATTGTTTCAAACATTCGGGGGAATCCAGAAATGCAGATACGATCCTCCACCTTATTTCCTCATTTCACTCCAAATTTATGAAATTTTCTTCACGATAGAATTTTATCCGTTCTGTATCTAATTTAATCCTTCTGACAAAAGTTAAAACATCTTTGGAGCGTGAAATCCAATAGTTTTCACTTCATATCACCTATCTTATTCTGTATTGGAACACAATTAATATATTATAAATTCAATGCACATTAGCGTGTAACTCCGTTAAAAGTTACTGCCGCGACATCTCTCGCAGTTTCTTTGAATTTGTTAATAGGGAGATGAAAACTTTATGAATGCAGTGCATAGATTAATACAAACATTTTAGGATACCTTAATGCTTTATTACGCAGTATCATTTTCTAACATTATGGCTTTTTATGGACGACAAAGCAGAGTGATAGCATCTGAAAGTTTTTATTTGATACAGATATTATTTTATTTAATAGGCACATACGTATATTATAGGCACATATTAAGAATATTTATAAATTTTTTGCGTGAAAAAAGAGGTTGTTTTCTCTAAATATGTATACTCTAATTTATAATAAAAAATAAAAAAGAATATTAAAGAAACTTGAATAAAAAAGAACTATATAAATTATCTTTAAAAATACTGAGAGAATATTACGCAACGAGATGTTGCGATCGAATGAATGTGCACTACGTTAATAGAACTATCGCAGAAGAAAAATTTGTAAAACACACTCTAAACCAGCCCATTTCACTGTTAGCTACTTTTTTATGCCCCATTGGAATGCACCGCACCCGACCACACATCTTCAAAGTATCTGTCAATGAGTCCTACTTTCAAATATATTTAAGTTAACTGATTTTCGTATGTAGAAGCTAGAACAGTTTTCATCTTTCCAATTCCATGTCTGAAATAATTGGAGTTGTATTAATTCAATAATGACTTTTTATTTCATTGAATCAGTATATTGAAAGTCGAAATACACCAAAGTCGCATTTTTAAAATATCTGAAAATAGACATTTGGATCGTAAAATCCTTTATAGATATACAATATGGACTTAGTGAGAAATTAGAATAAAAATGTTCAAAGTAAAAATAATCTTAACACAGAGGCTTATGGGTAAAAAGGAAAAGAAAAAAAGCACAATGCGGTTCTTCTCGTATATCTGCTATGAATTATTTTACATTCTTGAGTAGAAGAGCTTCATTACCTTCAAACGTGAAAAACTACCTAATAGAGAGAAAAAAAGGTATTCCTCTATATACTATATATACTCAGTATACCTGTTTTTGGCAATTACTTTATTAGTACTTCTTCATCTAATCCATTTATTCTGAAATGCGCGTTGGCTAACGTTCATGCTATTTATATCCTGATTATTGATTAGAAGAGGGTCGCGGTAGTCCAGGAGGGAGAGCGTTGGACTAATGACCAGAGGGTCCGGGGTTCGATTCCCGGGCACTCTGAGTACCTGCAGTTCCACCCAAGCTATGTGATTTTTCGGTAACAGATCATCCTAGGAAACCACAATCGGCACAGGGAAAGACTGGCCCCCTTACCCTGATGTGTGAATTTCACACGTCATCTGGCTTAGTACTGGGTGAACTCTACCATCACCTAACAAACCGATCTTCGGCTTGATTACTATGTTTATGGTTTTTTTTATTGATTAGATTTGAAGAACGCGAAAACTAAATGTCAGGTTACTTGGTTAATTTATGGAAAAACTTAAATGTTCAATTACCCTTTAAAATATTACGCATGTGCCCTGTGCTCTGTGGTTTTTGGCATACCTTGACGCAGTTACGTTATATGCTCGGAAATCAAATAAAGGGATGCTCTTTAATTTTATTCCGCTAGACGCTACTGAATATTAATATTCGCTAGGCAAAAAGCATTCGAAAGTGCAATTTTCCCATCCAACGGGAACGGAAAATCGAAATCCATGGGAAAAAAAACTAGATTTTATTTAGACTCTCGTTATCCTCGAATTAAAAGCATCTTCGCCATTTCTCCAGCAATTAATACCGATTATTTGGTCATGATCCGTTCACTTTTGATATTGTGAAAAATACGGACATTTTGGTAAAAACACAGCGCTCGATTTCAGTACAGAAGCATTGGTAAGCACTTGCAGCGGCCATATTCTTCATTGTACCAATTACATCGACAGGCTGCTCATTTCGAATAGAATTATTAATCAATTTTTTTTGACCCGCACACGTGAGATTGACGCTGCTTCAATCAAGCTCCATTTGCCCTATATAGATAATAAAGTAATCTCTCGCTCACCCGGCGGCGAGAATAAATCCAAACCTCGTTTTTAATATCGCCCTGCATATCTGCACATCGTTCTTTGCCCTCCTCTTGTCTCCCCAGCCTTCGTCCCTTACTCGAAAACCTCCCACTACGGTCATCCCTTTTAGGGCTTCCTGCGGCACATTCATGTCTACAGGATACCCCCCCCGTTCGCTCTTGTTTTCCACCTCTTTCACTCCGATACGGTATGACCGCTGCTGAGCACGCTTCCCTTTGTGCTCCCGTCCAATACCGCACGTCCTTTCACCCTGCCCCGCCGAGTGCCAATTGTATCCGCCATGCCAACCACCTCACACCCCGCCCAAGCCGATACGGATCTGTGTCGGAAGTAATATAATACTTTTTTACGATACACACGATTAAGCAACCAGCCGCCGTCTCCCATTCATATATTTCCTTTTGCCAAATTTGGCCGGGTACTCACTTGGTACTAAGTCCTTGCGAAATAAACGCGTTCAGGGTGGCAGGGCATGCGCCAAAATCACAGCGTTTTGATTTAATGTGGGAAGCAGCCGTGTGATAATAGGTTCGCGGGTCCGTGTGATACTTAATAGTGTTTTTCCCTCTCAGCGACAGTATTTTCAGTGAAGTTCGATTCTAACAATTATGCTTTCAGCCAGTTCAGCTAGAGTTCTGTTTAACCTGGATGTGAATCCGGTAACCGCCAAGCATTAGGAAGCGCCCGATTTGCTTAGGTACTATATGGAGATCAAATTCAGTCCAATCTATTGCTTTCCCAACAGGGGGGTAATGCCCCACGGGAAATTGATTAGAATTTTTTCTCTTCCTTGCCATATGCTCAAAAAAACTAAAAAAAATAACCAAATTTGGCAGCATTTCTATTCATGAATCATCGTTAGTTCATTACCTATTTGGCAGGTCTACTCGCGCCCTGTTCCTCCATTGTACCTTGTTTCCAGTAAATCCCTTCATATTTGCTGATTTCACTTCTGACTCCCAAGATATTAATAGACCTTAAAATACATATGCTTAGTATACCAACAGGATGAAAAAAAAACAAAACTATAATCCATGACTCAAATTTGAAAGTTCATCCTACTCCTGAAAACTTTTTTCATAATAGAACAGTTTTCCATTCTTTGAAGAAAATTAAAATTAAACGATTGCATTAGTGCACCTTTTTTTATTTAGTTCCCTATACTTTCCTAGAACTCGGTTGGCTATTTGCCTAGCGGAGGAATCGAAGTCTTTAAGTCAATTTAGTGAGATAAGATCCGAAAATTTTCGGGAAAAATTTTTATAACCATTGTGATGGCAGTGCGATGGATATGTATTTTCTTTCTTGAGTACGTCTGCATTTACACCTTTCGGGTATTTTTCAATTCCATTCCAGTCCTCGTCCGCTTCCTCTTTATACATATTTATTTTCTTTTCAACTCCTTTCCCAGCAGTCGCTCCATCCTCTCTCTCTTTTTTGGTTCGAGACCTTGAGCATTCAACCACAGAGCGCTGCCGTCAGCCTTTTTCCCTCCCACCGTCCATCAACCATCGAGGCGGCGCACTCCTCATTTCCCTTCCCCGACCAACCCACGACCACTCCCTTTCTATCTTCATCGAAGCTTGCCCTTCGGGCCGGCCAACACTTCCGACCCCCACTCCATTCTTCCCACAGATCCAACCCTTTCCGCCCCCTTTCTCGCCTCCCCGCACCCCTAACTTCCACCGTTTCAACCGCAAACTCCTCCCCCCTTTCCCTCCCCTGGAATGGAATGAAAAAGTTCCCTCTTTCCATTCCATTCCTGGTCTCACCTCACCTCTCCCCCCATTTCCCTCAACGTCTACCGCACACCTCGGCCTTTTTGGCAGAAAATGTTTTTCCCTTTTCCGGAAAGGAAACCAAAAATCGCTGTCGTTCTGTTTTATGGACAAGCCTATCGCGGACAGGAAAGAGACGAGGGAGGTGCACAATATTTAATTGATGAAAATCAATTTCCTCCCTTTTGCTCTCTACACGCATTTACGCGTTTTCAATATCATTTCATGCCTCGAAACGGTGTCGTTTTGATTTTATGGTCCAACCAGCCGTGGGTTTGAAAGCTCACGAGGCGTGCGATCGTTAATTGATAGAAATCATTTGCTCTCGACAAACTTATACGTTTTCAATACCATTTCATGTCCTCATTTGGAGACCTGTTCGTATTTTTCAATCTTAGAGTGCATGTTAAACACCTCGAATCCCTGGGTGGTTCAAGTATTTCCAGGCGCACGCTTTTTGGACGAATGAATGTAATGATAATTAGAGACTAGAGCAAAAATGTAACTTCATGCACGTGATTTGTAGAGAAACTTCAGGAATGTAAGAGGAAAATGAGTAAGTGAAGTAGAACTAATTATGGCATAACTTCATACAAATAACCCTGCTCCTTTCATGTATATTACCTATGATCATTAACGTTTATATGTATCAATTTATAGTTTTTAAGGCTTTGGTCCTTTTTTGTCCAACTAATTGCGGTTGACTATTTTTGCCATGTCATTTCTATTTTTTTCAAATAATTATGCCCCTCAAAGGTAGCCTTTTAAAACTGAAAAAAATATATGCGTTTAAATATTATCGTACTTATTTTTCCCGTCTTTCTTTTTCTTGCCTATGACATGACTCTTTTGATACATAAAAATTGAATCCCCGCATAAATACATTCAGACACCCATTATCTTTTTCCTTTTTTTTCCTATCACTTCACGTGATACGAATATATTTTAAGTTAGGTATAAATTTACCTGAGCCTAATATCACATAAATAACCTTATTCCCATAATTTCTTCAACACCCAAGTAACCTTTCTTCTTTAACCTCTTCCCTCCAACTTAATTATTTCCACATGTTTACACATATTTCTATTTTTCAGATATTGTATAACATTAAATTCTTAAAATATATATTTTTTTTAATAAATGGAATTCATATGATAGAAAAAATATAGTTTGTTTAGAGATGAAGTAATTTTATTACGTTTACGTTGGGTCAAGGATATTTTATGGTCCCTAAATATTTATTTCTAATTAGGGAAATGTGGTACATGAAAATAATTTTTTTTACCTAGATAACTTTGGCCAGTATATAGTCGAGTTTACGTCGACTAGCTTTCATGAATTTGAGATGAACTCAACAAGGTAAAGAAGTCGAAGTTTTGGGGGCCTTGTTTGCTCAAAATAATCCCTTCAAAGATATACCTGCTTCTCTTCTTAACCCTCTCTCTCTACAAAGCTACTCTAATGAGTTGGTAACCAAATCATTGAAAAACTGTTAGTTTTTCAGATTACAAAATTTTATTTAAATAAAAATTTTAGCGTCATCTTCTAAAATTTTCTTACCACAGAAATCTTGGTTTTTCACTCCTTACCACAAAAATCTTGATTTATACTTAATAGTAGTGTACATTGTGATGACAATGGTTCATTTTAACCTATTACCAGTATTAGAAAGAATGTTATGAGTTTATGTTGGTGAAAAGTTTGATGAATTATGCAAACCTTGGGGCACAGTGGACTAGTAATTAACATTTCAGAAGGGGAAATTGAAGAGAAGATCCCGCAAGGAAGACTAAAAACATATACTTTGCACAAATTAATAAATACGTAAAATACGAAAGACATCAACGGTGAGAAAAGTACACTAAATAGATTAAGAATGAAATGCAGTAAACATATCTTAGGATTATATTTCTGATGCAGATATAGAATGATTAAATTTGTATCACTTTTTTCTTCAAAGGGTGAAGTTCTTTAAAGTAATAATTTTTTTAACAATAAAATTTTTAAACTGATAAAACAAAAAATTCATTTGGAAAGATGGGCCGTGAGAATATATATTTCCGAATTAAAGTCAATGTTTTCGTGGGCCTTCTGTCAAAACCGCTGGAGGGCTTTAGCACACCATTTGCCCTTTCATATGTAATTTAGTCAAAAATTCCATTATTTTCGAGTAAAAACGTCAATTATGTGAACAACTAACAGTGCACATGAGATTTAATTCTCTCCATTACTCCGTCACAGTGTTATGGTGACGTTTCATGAACGATATCTTAAACAATCTTGAGTAGTAAATCCATTCTATGACTCCATATCGAAGAAATAATTAATTAATTTGACCAAATACATAATTAATTCAAATTATTTTAAAATTTCTAGTATTCATAACCATGTTATATCAAAACATTTTTGATAGTGTAGGCAATTGTTAATAACAACGATTGAATATCTCAATTGGTCTTTCACTAGGGTTTCTTATCTCAACTACATTCTCATGGTTGAGAGTAAAGGAGCATTTCAGAAGTAATTTTCTTAATTTATATCATTTTATTGCAACTCATGATCAAATTATGCTTGACGACAATAAGGATAACATAAGCTAACGCGGAAAATATTGTTTCTGCACGCAGGGCTCAATCTCACATTTTTCTTCCCTCAGGTTGAGTTACTTTATTTCTCTCTCTTCCCACAAGAGCCTTCTCACAGCCCACAAATCTTCTGAACAGTATCTTCAGCACTTATTCTCTATTGCCCTCCCAGAATACCATCACTCCTTCCACACCTTCCCCCTCCCGGGGCGAGGGATGTCTTCCAAACCCAGCATGCGCCAATTCATTCCGCACCCCCCACCGCCACTTTTCTACTCTCGCCTAACCTCTCCTCTCTCTCTCTCTCATGGATGGCTAACGGCTTCGCCATGCCGTTTCATTAACGAAATCCCGTGAGAAGACGAGCCCCACTCCTTCCCCCACCCACAATGCTCATAGCCCCCGACTGTCCCCCTTTCAGCGTGCCCTTTCCTGAATCGTAGACCCCACACCCTCTCTCCTTCCCCCTTTAGCGACAGAGCTGGGCCATTAGAGCGTGTGCTGGACACGGATGGTCATTTAATTTTTAGACCGGGACAAGGGAGATCAAATAGGGGAATGGGTCACAGTGGGAGTTTTCCGGAGAGGAGGATGGTCCTCTGGGAGATGAGCGCGATTGGGAGCTTAGTCGAAAGAGAACGAATGCTGCGAGCAGGGAGGGTCGTGCAAAATGGTGTAAAATAGTGGAACGACAGGTTTTCGTTTTATTTTAGAGAATGTACAAGTACAAAAATTTATGCATATCAAATGTGTGTTTATATGCTTATTTTTATTGGTTTGCTTTATTGCAAATCTGTGACGACAGGTTAAGATTCAAATGTAGTTATTCCCTAAATGACCTGAGAGAGCTATCCCTGTACACACATACACACACACACACACACACACATATATATATATATATATATATATATATATATATATATATATATATATATATATATATATACATGCATAGATGATGTGGAAGTACTTACGAGAGCAGTGTAACATTTGGACGGTACAATAGAAAACAGAATAAAATACGTGTAGATAACACGTAAAAGAACACTCACATTGTAGATTGTTTGAGCTTTCGGCCTACTCCGAGGCCTTCTTCACGGCAATATAAAAAATAAATAAATATATATATATACATATATGCATATATTTTTTGTGTATATTTTGAATTACTGGTTTATCGTGCTTTGCTGTAGCATGAATGTCTACTTTGTAAACCTGAATACCGTATTCTTCCTACGCCGTCATCATATTCGCTGACGGCTGAAGAAAGAGCGAGTCATTGACGTAAGTTACTGTTTATGATATATATTGATCTCAGGTGCCATGCAATTTCGCGTAAACGCATCAAAGTGCTAGTAGTTTTTTTATTTGCGGAGAATCAACGTAGTGTTTTTTATCTTTTTATTCCCAGCTTGTTTGACTACAAAATCCACGTGCCATGAATAGCCTTTACTACTCCATTTACATTGCGCGTTTATAATTTATTTATCTCGCTTCCAACCACTCAGTTATTTTTACTCCGCGACGTAATTCTCTTTTATTGCAGGCAGCTTCATTATTTTCTTAATCGGAGTCGGCATTAATTTTTCAAACAAACCGAAATTGAAATGGTCCACGCTTTAGACTGCATGCCTCCAATTTCATTTTTGCGACTGCTTTGAAGTCAGGGCGCTCAAAAAGGAACGCACTACTGAACGAAGCCGAATTTTCATTTAAATTTTTAATGCAACTCTCTCTCTCACTTTGCAGATTTGTTGCAAAGGTCGTTCCAACAATTAAACCTATCTACTAAAATGAGCGTAAGCGCGGTCTCGTAATCATCCCTGGCCATCCCTGCCATCGCCAATTTTAAGGTTGTAAGCGGGTTACGTATCAGATTAAAGCAACGTCAGTTCTTCCGTCGAAGTTAACGGGATGGGAATCTTTCCCCTAGGTTTCTTTCACGCACAGTCTCCCCTCACGGATGAATAAAAATAGTGGTACAATTAAATCACTCGCTGAGAAGGATTGGATCGATTCGGGGAAGAGGTGATCCAACGGGGAATTGGAATTGGAAGATTGAGGGAAGGGAGATGATGGTGGTGGGAGAGGGAATAAACGGGACTGTTTGACAGGGTGGTCGCTGACGGAGAGGAGGCGGAGGTTGACGAAGGGAGACGGGTGCGCAAGGGTGTGCCGAGGGGGGATAGAGGGAGGCAGCTCTGAGTGAATTGATGCGGGTTCGATATCCGATACTGGATTTGTTAGGCAGTATAACCACCGTGATGAAACGTATTCACAAGGCTTTAGAATCTCCCCACTCTCACGATCGAACGGGGCGACCCCCCGAAGGGTGATGGGCGAATAGAATAGAAGCATGTGGGGCAGGGAATAGGGAGAGGAAAGGGAGATAACCTCTGTGCGTGGGGGAAGGGCATAAAAATGAGAAATTCCTTCAATTCCGTAAAAAATTTGAACCCTTCGCTTCCACTTTTTCAAATGCATAATCCCGTTTCACCCTTGTTTTTTTTATCAATCCGAGGGCAAAGTTTTTTCTTTTATTCCACTTTATTTCATTTCTTTTTTGAGTACAGGAGAAGGAACGTTATGTGCAAACTTGTACTCCGTCGCGTCCCGATCAAAGGTACACAATGTCCCATAACTCATGCACACTTTCCAGCGATAGGCTGCCTTCGTTCATTTTTTTCCTTTCGAGAGCGGAATCCGATATACACGGGATGATTTCAGTTGAGCGACCGTAAAAACTAGTGCTGAAATGACAGTTATGTCGCGTAATTGATGCATCCCGCGCTTTAAGCGTGTATGTCGTCCAAATGGATTAATCGGAGATTTTGAAAAATAATCCATCGGATTTGATCCACTAATCCAACGGAAACAGTGGTCGGCATCCATCAAATCCTTCTAATCTATGTAATGGCAGTACTACAGCTGTGCTTTGAGAGGTAGGTAACCATTATTTAACCAATTTTTCTCAAGTGCTGGGCAAATTTCGAACTAATCTTTAAAATACGCCTGGAAAATGAATTCATTTAATTAAGGGTTTAAAAGTACGAGTTACTATAAACATTTTAATTCCGTTCAAGTTGCCAAGTATCAGTGAGCGTCGCATAATGGACATTTATTGTTTGCAGTGTTCTTAGTAATTAGGTCATTCTTTATAATTATGTACTATATACCATCGCTCTCAGTTTATATTTTATCAATTTCTCTCTATGAGTATATCCTATCATTATCCGTCAATGGTTGTAACTTCTTTTCACAGTATTGATAATCATGATATCGTTATAAGCTTTATGGAAGCTATTAGTTGCAGAATCATTTACATGCTATGATAAAATCTCACCAACAGATAAATTTATAAAACCAAAGTATATGTAATCTATGACTTCTATGTAATCTATGAGGCGCTCTTCAAGTACACTCGTAGTGTTTTATGAAAACAGGCGATGACCACAATGGTTTCTAAGTAAAGCATGGTTGCTTTAAGAAATGAAATGTGTGTTCATCCAAAAATTGTCACTATTACTGACAGCGTTTTTGTTATTTAATTTCATGGACACGTTTTATTTCAAGGATTTGGATAACACTATAGAGTATAGTTGACGAAAAACCATTAATTAAAATTTAAATAATTTTGCGATTTATAATACCATAAGAAAAAGTTTTTTAATGCAAGAAATAAATACTTCCAATAAATGTTTGTTAGATTTTTTCAGACAAAAAAAGCATTCGTCCTATTTTGAGTTTGTAGACCAGGTCACCAGAGCTCAAATCGCTGAACTGACTGACTAAACATCATTGAAAATAATAATTTTCTGATCAACTGCCTACTAATCGTTCACCGTAACTACTCTACTTTTCTATATAATCTACCATACCCAAATTAACTGCGATGCATTCCGAATACTTAAAACCTAAGAAAGTATGATAGGGAGAGGGTGTTATAAGTTGAAGTAATAATTCAACTTGGATTTTTTTCTCGTAGTGAATTCAGTATTTTTATTAAATTCAAACCGAGAAAACAGAGGAAGAGGACAAATATGGGCCACGCAAAGAAAGAGGAATCACTTTCTTTGCGTGGCCCATACCTGTCCCCGCGCTTGTTTCTTTTAAGGCATTAGTTCACACATGATTCAACCCTTTTAACAACACTCAGCACCTCTCTGGTGTGCGTAGAATGAAGAACTTAGGGATCATAGAAGGTGAGGGGGGATAAGAACATTCCAAGGCATCCAAATCCATCCTTTTGTCACCCCTGTAGTAGTTTCCCACTCTGCCTCAGGGAGAAAGACGCCCCCGAGGGAATTCCCACCTTCAAAAAAGCTCTCCCCGCGCTTGTCTCCCAGTTTGGCACAAACGCCGCCCACTGTCACGCACAACCTCACGCAATCGGGAAACCACAGGCTGTCACGCACGGATAAATAAAGATCCACACGCGCTGGCGCACACTAATTCACACGAGAATGTCTCCCCCTTCGTTTTCCCCCACGTGGATCCTCTTATCTGAAGCAACAAACTCCCCCACCCACGTAATCCTCCTTCCGCCGTGCCCTCCCCTCCCAAAACATTCAAGACAAACCCGCCCACATCCCACCTCTCATAATCTACTTACGTATTCAGCGGAGTCAACAATCCGCTGTCAACTTACTTATTTTTTGTTTTCCCAACCCTCCATGCATGAAAAGTTTCGATCGCGCGGCGCAAACACGTGTCCGCCTTATAGACTACTCCTCCTCCTCCACTCCCCGCAGCCACCCTTTCCCCTCATCGACCCCCTCTCACCACGCCCTTTCTAATCCCAAGCACAATGCCCACTACGTACAATTTCAATCCGTTTTTGTTTCGCAGCTCGATTTTTTCCTCTCTCCCTCTTTATCTCTTCATCTCTATTGAACAGTTCCCATCGCCCAAGGCTCCTTTTTGATCGTCCCGAGGAGGGTTGAAAATAATTTCAATGGGTGGGTCAAGCGAGAGAAATTTATTCAACCACAAGAATCGAGTGCCCCGTCGTTTTTTTCCCGAGTTGGAGAGGTGTGGCACGCCAGCGATTCAAATGATTTTTCATCACAATACTACACACACTTCGAAGGTTTATCCAGTTGAACTCGTATATTCGTGCGAGTAACGCGTTTTCTGGCGAGCAAAATTTGAAAGATCAAGTTTTTTATTTGCATAAGTAACCAAAAGTACTCATTAAATAAAAGAGTTGGCTTCAGTGATGCATGGTAACAGCGTCCTACACTAATGGTTGCATGGCATGGTTTTATTCTGGTTTACGGGTGTTGGCCTAACACCCACCGCCACACGCTATTGCGGCGGCTTGCGGGGTATTGTGTAGATGTGCATGTGGATGTATACCGCTAATCATATAGTATACTTCATATCCCCAGGAATTAGGAAAGACTCTTGAACTTGCTTTTAGGAATGACAAAAGGCACACGTATACCTGTTTTCCTTACGCTCTTTCACTAGAAAAAATAATTATACCTTGATTAAAATATGTATTTCGTGAAGTGTGTTTCAGTATAATAAATGTCATGCATTTTTATAAGCCTAAACCTTAAGCAAATTTCATGTGAAAGCTAAATTTGAGCTACAAATAAATAGTTTCTCATTCTGCGAGATAAAAGCAGCATTTTTCCAACAAAAACGTGCATAAAGCTAATATAAAAAGCCGAATGGAGCAAACGGACGTTGCGTATCAAAATTGAAAATATTTCCTCTGCTGAACTCTGCTCAATGGAGGGATTTTTTTCAGCGCCTGCCTCCCTTGATTTTTTTTCAAACCTCGAACGGCTCAGTTTATATTTATCTTTACCCTCCTACCGATACACCCTCTTTTTCCCTGGGAAATCTCCAGGTGAATGCGCGTGCAGTGGGGGGAGGGGAGGACAAGATGAAATCCCCGCTGCGCAATCCGCCGAAACAAATAGAAAACAATTAAGAGGACATTGCGGGAGTCAATTGAGCACGAGACGAATTGAGAGATGAGGGGTGTAAATGCGGAGTTTGAAGGGTGAAAGAGTGAGTGAGTGAGAGAGAGAGAGAGAGAGAGATGCCATCATCATTCCGGATTGCACCCGCTCGGAGGGCAACTAGGGCGCGTACACTCTCTTTCTCTCCCACTCTTCACCGCGACCCTAACCCAACCCTTGCTACTTTCCCCACCCCTTCTCCATCCATCCCCACACGGTACCTAAGCTGGGTGCAGCTATGGTGCGATCGCTTTATACCAGTTCTCCAACCCAACTCTCCCCATTCAACCTACATCCGCCTAGCACCATCTCCCTCCCTCATTTCCCCCAACCTCCGCCGGGGGATATAAATAGAAAATTGCCGACGGTCGACTGGCACAGGAGGCTTCAATCCGCTCCCATTCACTCCGGCGAAACGTCGAGCTCCCAGAACAAGAAAGGATGGGAGACGGGAATGTGAGTCGAAGTCGGGGGAGAAGGAAGGGTTTTAAGGTGGAGGGGATGGAGGGTGGTTTGGAGGCGAAGGGAGCGGAGGAGGGTGGGGGAGGATGGAACGTAAACGGAAAGAAAAAGTAGCCAATTCTCATGGAATCCACCGCTTACGTCAGTATTGATTGCTGGCGCTGGAGAAAGGCTGGAGGAAATAATCCGAAAAAGCTTCGTTTTTCCTTTCTCTTTCTCTCTCTCCCAATTCGTCTTCTCCTCACCTTCTCCCCATCCATTTTCCATTTCTCTTCCTCTCTCTCTCTCTCTTCCCTCTTCCTTTTCCTCCCGTCCACGCTTCATTTCCTACCTTGTGAATACCACCATTCCCGGCAGCCGCGGCAGCACTGGAGCGGGCAGCCAATAACCAATCAGCGTGGGCGGTAGTGGAATGAGCTAGGGTGGTGGGAGAGAGCGAAGAGAGGGAAGCGATGGAGGAGGGTGGACGTGAGCGCGTATGTGTGTCGGAGGGAGTTTAGAGGAAAGAAAGCTGGAGGGGATTAAGTGGGACCTTGAATGGCACGCGGGGGTAGTTGGCAAAGAGGGGGGGAAGAGGTAAACGAGACGAGGAAGCGGGCGGGCGTGTGGTGGGCCGCTCGTTCGTGGTGGGGTGCGGGTCGCTGTAAGGGGGCGGGTAGGAAATGTAAAGGAATGGGATGCGATCGTCGAGTGCCCCTTCCCCCTACGTATCACCCCGCGCGATCCACGGTAACATGACGGCCCCGCGTGGGAGGGTGGGACGAGAGAAGAGTGGTGAATGAGAGCAGAGGATGTTTGCTGGTACGGAATATCAATTGGACGCTTTGAGCACGAAGGAATGAGCACTAAATAACGGCCGACATCGTTTAATCGTGCATTTCTCGGCAAGAGATGCGATTCCTGTAATTATTCGTCTCGTCTAATATCCTGGGGCTCGTAACATATTCAATTCTCGTCGAGATACTTGAAGGTTCTGGAATTACAGGTTATTCCTGAGCAGGCCATCGTTCCCCGATAACGTTCCATACTCATTGCGGGAGACATGTGTATGTCAAAATCGGGATGTAAAGGGCTGTGCGGCAATGGATGCAACCTCTTCCCGGAAAGCGGTAGAGCATACAAGACTTTTAATGATCACAGTTCCGCTAAAACTTTCAAAGGTAATACAAGGTGGTTTTTATGAATGAAATTCGTTATGAGAGATAGCATAAGTGATTCTAGTCCCAGTAATTGTTACTCAACTTAAATAATATATTCCTCCTTTATATATGCTTAAAATTGGCATAAACATATTGCGGAAAAGTTGCTTCACCAGTCCTTAACTTATTTTTTTGATAATCTGATATAAATGCCATTCTCAGATATGGAATTCATATAAGAAAATTCTTAGAATATGTACAAAACATAATTCAAGTATTTATATCTTCAAATAACCAATCTCTAAATGTCGTTTTATGTGTTAGTGAAAGGTTAAATTCCTGCATCAATGATTCATCAACACAGGGGACTTAACTCCTAGCGGTAATAAATTCAAATTTTGTCAATTCAAATGAGGTTCCTTTGTCGTTGAAATTCCAGGAATTTTAATGTACGCCCTACATGTTGGTTGTCTGGAAAAAGTAAACAAGAATGTAAACCTTCATCGCTACTTTTGATGAAAATATTTCAGCTTCATTATTTTATTTCTCGGAGAAAATATTGCAGATAGAAAAAAGTTTCTATCGTATTATTTTTATAGGAAACTGTAAGAATTATTTCCGCTTGTTCATGTTAGTGTTAGGCTTGAAAGAAATTTAAGCGATATTTTTGTCACACAATTTATTCTTTTAAATGTGTTTCTGATGACTTAAATACCGTATGAATATTTATTACATTATGCATAATATTAGTGGGGTCGCGATAGACCAGGGGTAGAGCATTGGACTACCTGACCGGAGGGTATGGGTTCGATTCCCGGCACCCCCGGGACACCTGCAGCTCCACCCAAGATATGTGATTTTTCGGGTACCAGATCTTCCTGGGAAACCATAACCCGCCCTTTTAATTTTTTTTTTAAATTACCATTTGTAATTTTAAAATATAATATTATTCAAAATATTAATGCATTAGGAGTCAAATATGGATCTTACATCTGCATTGTTTCATCATGCAGACCTTCATCTCAATTTAAGTCGGTATAAAATTTTAAATTGGATATAAACTATAGGTTTTAGGCAGGCAACAACTTTCAATGGGATCAACCCGCGCTACTGGTATTTTCAAACAGTGTTTTGATTAAACAAGCAGTTTGGTTAGTAAAATCCATGGTCTTGTTTCGATCCATTCAGGGTAAAGGGAAGTACTTATACGGCCTACAACGTAGGGAAGATGGGTGCCTTGATACGTGATCATTACCCTGATCATAAAATATGAGTTTAAAGATAATTTCACCTACATTTGGCTGCGAGAAATGTCATCTTAAACCATAATCACAGGCCTTGCTATATGTTTTTAAATAAATGTATTTGCTTAATTTATTTATAATAATTAAAGCGCTTCGCTTAAGTATTTGTTACATGAAATCATTAATTATGTACCATATGACTATGCATGTTAGTTTTCCGACTCTCCTGATTTTACCCGTAGTAATTTAGCGATGGGTTGCGCTTCTTATTTTAAAACTTGAACCTTTCGAGATAGTGTTCACGCACGGTGCGCTCAATGCCCTAAGGAGATTTACGTAACACGAACTCAACTGCCGGAAAACTAACACACCAGACACCGTCTACTTCGTGGACATGTACCGCCTGATCTCATTAACAGCGAACTGAACATCATTCCAGTCTTGTTGCTTGATTACCCATCGTTCCGGTGCCTCTTTCAATTTCTTTGAAATCATAAATGAATAAATTAGAATTTTGGAAGACTAAAAAAGAATGTCCTAAATAAATTTTAGTTCCCTACTTTAACACATAATTAGGATTGAAATATGGTGTCCTTTTAATCGAAGTTTTGTTATATCAGCTGTTTAAGTTATTTTTCTCAGACAAATTAATAAAATTGTTTTTAAACTATTAAAATTAAATATCAATGGTAAGAATTATAATTTTGTTAAGTAACTTACTAATTTTGAATTCAAGTGCTCGTAGTATTTTTTTCCAAGATTTCTAAACACCTCTCATTTACAAAAAAAGGTAAAACGTTCAATCATAATCCATGCGTGTAAACGTACCTGTATGCAAAGAGTATATTGCAAAAGGCTTTTTCACTCCTTTGGAGTTCATAAATTTTTAATAGAAAGCCATAGAATATGTTTTTAAGCTTTTTAATTGTTGATCTTCAGAGTATCATACACAAATATGTTCACGTTTCTAAAGTTTTTCATCAAACACTGAACTTATATTACAAATTTGTTTTTTACTCATGCGCGGCAATGATATAATCGAGTTATTCCCTCTACCAGACTAAGTATAGAGGGCTCAAGGTCTCCAAATAGCATGTTAATCCACACTAAACCTGTAAAAATATTTTTCCAACGTGAGATGGATTAATCCCATAGTCGCAAAGAGATCCCCTTTTTGGGAAGCAATCGAATGAAGGATAATTTTGGATAAAAATCGCAATGAGAGAACCACATAAATGAGAAAGAAACAGAAGTACATGCTAGCAAAAGGAGAAACATTGAATGAAATCCACAGCTCCTCTCAACGATATTTCATAAATATCTATAGGTGTAATTCACATATATCTCTAAAGTTCATACATATCCCTAGATGTAATTCATATACCCGTATATCTCTATATATCTCTTTGATTGACGCAGTCATACGACCTAAAGAACAATGGAAGTGCTTAAAGCTTACGTTTACAGCAGGAGTGTTAAATGCAACCTGTATAAAATATAAGAAAGATATTTTTATCACTGCTTAGTAATTTAGCATGCATAATCTATAGTATACGGAAGATGTAACAGAAAATACCAAAGTTAAAACTGATAGCACGTTCATTTTACCCGTCTATACCCATCCACGTCTACTGAATACCCCGCAAGCCGCCGCAAGGGCGTGTGGCGTTAGAGCACCACCCGTAATTACCGCAAACTGCCAACTAACATACACATGCACCTACAGATACACCTACTAACTTTGCAATGCCTAATTTTGATCCGACTTGTAAATTAAATGTTTTTAAAATTTCTAAAGGGACTTCGGTTTCTTACTACTATGATTTTTAAGTGTTCGGGGAAAGAATGAGTATTTGTATCTATCTGTACTGGAATCTACCTCCCTTATTTTATCCATGTGGCCTGGTTTACCTAAGTAATGTTGGGCGATAATAATTCCTTTAGTGACATCAATAAAATTATTTGTTATGAACTGTTCTAAAAGTCTAATTCTCCCTTGTCCTCTTCGTATTTCAAGTGGCTCCCAGCCTCAATCCCCCAAGAGATCTGTCACACTTGTGTTCTTATTATATCAATTTTTAACGAATCTGGCGGATTTTCTCTGGATTTAATCTACTTCTTTTTGCAATATTTTCTCTCAAAGATCCCAAATACTTGCGGCATATTCCAGAAAGAGGTCTAACTAGAGCCAAATATTTCACAATTTCTTATTCCATTTCCCCACCAATCGTTTAATGAAGCCAAGTATCTTTAAAGTGTATCCGCAAATTTTTCTGATGTGTGCTCCCCATGAAAGGCGTGGCGTTAGAACTACGCTCAAATATTTAACTTGATTGACCGTAGTTAGCACTGAAACCTCTATTTCATAGTTTATGTCCTGTTCGCCACTTTCTTTTTTCCGAAATGTCAACACTGCGCATTTGTCTTAACATTATACTGCACAACTCCGCATTAATCTATTAAGTACTAATCCGAGATTGTGTCTAAGTCTCTAGAGAGTAGCTTGCGATCTAGTTGGCT